>QYTT01089232.1:44721-61749 GCA_006980735.1 Dasypogon diadema | reverse complement strand
TGTAAAGTAATTATTATGGCATACTTTCATCGATGATAGTTTCGATGCAGTATTGCTTACATTTCCTACTGGGTTGTTACATGTTGTTTTTACGGGTGATACTAGCACACCAAGCCGTCCTTTCGTATTTCAGAATGGATTTAGGAAAACAGTGTCGTATCGAAAATCCTTTCTGAATACCAAGAGAGAAGACTACCACCCTGTTGGCTGTTTGGCCTTAAAATATAAGCCACCTTTTTTCAAGCATAACACACATTGATACGTTTACTTCATTCTCTAGTCGCTCCCTAACCCTTCCATTTTCTTTTTTTCTATAACATCACAAGGCTACAAATTTATCCGACTTATTTTTCGCAATATTCCTGGTATTTATTTATTAAATTACCACTTTCCAGAAATATTTCAATCTGCTAAATATGTACCCTATTTGCAGAAATTTTGTTTTAATTGTGTAGCAAAGAAAAATATATATTTAAATTTGATAAAAAATGGGGCTGCATATCTGTTTTCCGTGATTCGAGTTAATTGATTTTTATCTGCAGACGTCTGCTATTGTAGATATACATAATTGGAAATTTAATATGATTTTCAATTATAAAATTGGAATTGGGTAAATGGAGTGTCGGTCACTATACGCGGAAGTCTAATTTTAAAAAAGAAAAAAGGTAAAAGCACAGATTTTTCAGAATAACGAGGTATTCGTGTTTTTCCACACTGAATTCATTTCATGTAAATTTAATTTGTTTAATCGAAGCAAAGCTTTAACTGAAAAAGAAGGGGAAAAGGAAGGTGCGACGAATATATTTCCAGTGGCGGTGCGGCCAATTTCTATCTTCCAAATGGAAGAATGAGTGCTTGTATGTATAATTTCAGAAAATTATCTATGACCTATCGTAGTAATTTATCTTTTCCTTCCTCTTTTTTTCTACATATTCACTTCACTATTATTTGAAATTATTACTTTAATTTTCCCTCATTGGGAACATGTAGTCTTCAGATCGTGGACCTATAGACACCCACCATATCTATTTCTACATTGCTAATATAACAAATCTTAACTTTTTATACATTCCAATACCATCGGAGTTAAGTTTTTAGAGTCTGTTTTTGGAGGTATTGCCTAAGCTCGGAGGAAAACCTATAGTGCTGACCTGATAAATATTGCAAGCAACTAAACAACAACATTTGGCATGAAATTTTTATTGTACAACATCCCAGTGACTTTGCAAGTACAATTCTCGTCAATAGAATTGCCTCAACCACTTATACCCAGATAAATCACTGCTCCTTTGTGCCCATAGAGGAGAAAATACCATCATTACTTCTAACTCTATTATATATAGAGTATAAGACTTTCCGCTCAAGAACTCCCAAAGTTCGTCACAATCCATGTTTCCAACCCTTCATCAGAAAATATTTAATAATTTTTCGATAAATGCACTTCTTAAATTTTTTAAAAGCAGGCGAGGTTTTGGCAGAAGTTTTGAAGAAATGATGAATATTGGCAAAAGATGGACCATGAATTATGTTAAATTTTCGGGGTCTCTAACATAATTAATTTGATAAAATCTGGCAGACTTAGATGACTTGATCACGCATCTAGAATCAAATCAAAAGACACAGGACGCCTTTTTGGGAAACACAGAAGGTAACCGGAAACGTGGAAAACCTCAATGTGACGATTGAAAATTTTCGCGTAAATAAAAAGTAAGGATTCGTAAATATTTATCTTTCAGCATATGCGTAATTCTAATATCACCCTATGGAAATCAAGATCTTTTTTGATCAGAACTATATTATATCTTTTTCCCATCTTCGTCAACTGTGATGACCTTCCAAGTATCCTGACCGCCTGCCTGAATATGTCTTTTTTACTAGGTCAACAAATGTCAAATACATAATTGCATACGACATTTGCTGTGCTTTTGAGCGCCTAAATGACAACCACCAAGGCGAGGCTCTCCTTGCAAACCTTCGTAGCGCTTGCTTAACACATGGTTGACCAGTAATTTTCTACTAAAACTAACTAAAACCTTCGAAGCTACAAACCATGCACAAGAAGAAGAGCAAGAACATTGAACTATTTTTTATGAACGCAGTACATGGGCTGACGAAGTATATAAGCTCAATTTCGCATATCTTAAATGGAATGCATACAACTAAATAAACTTTAATAACTTTACTTATACGTATATCTTGTATATTAAAATCAAACTTGGTATATATCTTTTGTATCTATTGGTTTTTTTGGTATGGTATAAGACCGGCCCTGCAAATACAAATACCTATTTCCGGTCCGCTTTCTTTTTGATGAGCGTACTCTACGTATTCTACTCGGTTATTTTAGTCCAGTAACTTTTTTCTAAGTTAGTAGTTTAGTTCTACTGAGCGCTTCAAACACGATTCTTTGTAAGGAGTTCTCTGGATCTTGTAGAAATTGTTTCTATGAATGCATCATTTGTGATATATTCGAATTGCACAAAAAATGATGGCTCCAGATAAATATTTAAAGCGAATTGGCCGCCGGTGTTGGAAACGAAATATATAACTAAAAGGGTGATTGTTTCTGGGAAGAATAGACAAGGGTGCAGTTGTGCTGCCGCATGATAAATATGTTTGTCATAAAAAAAACCTATTCAAAGTCGGCGGCGTGGCGTACAACTTAGTGTCCTTGAGAAGTTTCTCTAGATCTCTTTGAAAAAAATACCCAGAAAATGGGTATCCTTTAGAAAGACATAGTTTTTTACCTATAGTTTCACGGCACCGGCTCTATTCAACGCTATTAGGAAAAAATTATCCAGGCTGAAATATTGGCAAACACGAGTTAACTCGTGACCGGTCAACAACATTTGGACACGTAAACACGAGTGACCGGTCAATAATGTGCTAAGCTATTTATTTAAGACTGATGTGTAGTGTATGATGGCTGATGGGATTTGTGGGATTTGAAGTAGCGTACGATTTTATTTTCATAAGACACTATCTCGTTCCCGCTGAGACTTTTGATTTCGTTTCTATTCTAGTTGTGCGGTCCAAGTATTCGTGGCCTCTAAGGGTTCTGATGGGAATTTCCTGGAATCCTTTTCCTGTCTGATACCTTTAACCCTTTTCAGGGTATAAAATAGTGAAATAGTGATTCGAAAAGTGAAATGAAAATGTCAAAAATTAAATACCGTGCTATAATGAAATTTTTAACAAAAAATAGATTAACGCCGACGGAATTCAAAGAGCAGATGGATCGTGTATATGCGGAATTTTCACCATCATTTTCGATGGTTAAACATTGGTCAGAGCTTTTTCGCTGGGGACGGAAGTCAATTGAAGATGATCCACGCTGTGGAGGGCTAAAAACGGTAGTTACACAGGATAACGTGGATTTGGTCGAGAAAATTGTTCTAGCGGATCGGCGGTTAAAGGCCAGAGAAATGGCACAACAACCGGTATATTGAAAACAAGTGTCCTCCGGATTTTTCATGAGCATTTGGGTATGCTAAAATCAGCGCAGGATGGGTACCGAGAATTCTTTTAGGTGCTATCAGCAATTTTTGGAGTTGTGTAAATATGACATAGATAGTCTTTTCCATAGTATTGTGACAGGGAATGAGAGCATGGACCTTCACCATGATCCTTTGCCCGAAAGCGATTTAATAGAGTAGCATTGCTATTTTAAAGGCTGCTGTTAAGGAGTGCGACTTCGAGGAATTGGATCATCCACCTTGCAATCTAGACTTGCCCCCAAGTGACTATTTTATTTATTATTTGTCAAATTGAAATCAGATTTGCGGAGAAGAGAGTTCAACTCTGACGAAGAAATCCATGAGGCGGTTCGGCAGCATTTTGAAGACAAATCTTCAGACTACTATTTTAATGGTATTGAAGCACTTATTAAAAGATGTGAAAAATGTGTTCAAATAAAGAGAAAATATATCGAAAAATAACCATTGCCTTTTTTCTCTCTCACCCCTCTTTCTACCTTAGGCCACGAATACTTGGATCACACTACGCATGTCTATGATCTTCTTGCTCCAAACTGGGAAAAGATCGTCGTTTATATTTAGACGAAAATACAGACAGGATATTGGTTGTAACGATATCACTCTCTGCTTAAATTTCAAATGCAGAGCACCATGCTTATTGGAATTGTTTATTTCACATATCATATAATAATATTGTTCTATTAACATTTTCCTTACTAATATTCCATTTTAGGTAATTAGTGAAGGGATAGTAGCGTTCACTGGCAGAGCGTTTATATGACTTAAAACACAGCCCCGAGACTACAAAAAACAATTTGCACTGACACGAGAACTGTTTTTATGCAAGCTTTAAGATAAAAGTAAGCAGTCCCAACCTAACTAATCAGACTACTTCCTCTTATGCTAAAGCGTTCATAAAAAACTGCTTTTTTGTGAGAGAAAATTCTCTTTTATGGCTTGTGTTTTATATTCCCGAAAAAAAGTGACCATATTATATATATAAGGCCAACTTGTTAAAACATTGCAAGGAAATAGTGCGAGCGGGATAGATAAAGCTAACATGATAAAATACGAAAAAAGACAAAACATATGCCAACAAGATTTTACGAGCTAAGATGTGAATTTCCTCCGTGGAACAGAATTTTTCCTTCCCCTCCATTCCTTGTCCTTCTTTTATACATATCATCAATCAATAAGATCGTTCAGGTTTTCAGCAAAAATACATCTTGTTGCTATATAAATTAACCTTAAGAGAGGGGAAAGATATAAAGATTTCTAATGTATTTAATAAAGTTCATTATACCCAGACAGACGGCATACTCGAATGAGCAATCAAAATGACGTAGCACTCGGGCTACTTTTATGAAACTTTAAGCCAGTGATGGGCTAAATGAGCTTTTTCCCTGGAAGTCACACATTTATAAGGGCTTCAATTTGATAATGAGGTTGAGTACTAATTAATACCAGTACATCGGTCTCTCTAGAGAAAATTTCTGCGGATATACGATTTCCGCACGAAAAGAAGCCAATAGAATGAAATCGCTATTTGACCAGAACGTGATTTTATAAAACCGGACTCGAGCTTGACTGCACTTCAAAGTCAGTGAAAAGCAGTCTATACTATAGCTGCTTTTTTGCCTGCAGAGCACAGGGTTGTCATACATTAACTGGGTTAAATCAATTCAGTTATTTTACAGAGTTAATAAGCTTTTTGGGTTATTTAAGTCTTCTACGAGAAAATTGATGGCGCTTATTGAAAGCTTTTGTGTTTAAAAGTTGATTTTGCTCATCATAGCAATTAAAATAAACACAAATGTGAGCAAAACTGATATTAAGATAAATTTCAAGTTAATAACGGCCTTGCTTAAAAAGAGAAAAACAGAAGAAGAAGAAGCAATAATTCTATACTCCATGGATTTACTTTATACTTTAAGCATTCTTGAACGCGGGTAAAGCCTTAGTCACCACTGCTTTGACGTCATAATACATATTCCAGTATGCCGTCTCTCTAAGGCAGGGGTCGTCAACCCGCGGCTCCTTAATTCCAGCTTGCAGCCCTTTTTATCATGTAAATTTGACCTATTTTCACTTATCCCTTGCGGCTCTTTTAATTTGTTGGTTGACATAGTTTAAAAAGAAGGCTCTTCTTGTTGAAAAGGTTGCCGACCCTTGGTCTCGGGTATTCACCCAGATAGGAATAAAGGAGAGGATGTAGGTCCAGTTAGAATGGACTTAACGTAACGTAAAAAGACGTAGTCGAAGTGTCAAAGTAATTTCTGAAGTACGAGTCTCTTCATAAGTAATTACAACAGAAGTAACGTAATACAACGTTACATAAGGTTTCGTAAAATCAGAAATTGGGCGTAGCGAGACGTAACGATAGACGTCAAAAGTTTGTTTACAATAAAATTAGATTATGGGGGAAATTTGGGATTATTTATAGAATGATTTGATAGTTTCTTCACGAGTATACGGTACATTTAGCTTCCGAAATGCTTTCCAGACAGTTCTTCCACCTGATGTCTTTATTTTGTAAACGGAGAAACCTTTTTTAAACCTCTTTGGTACCATACTAATATGTCTTCCAAACTTGTCTTTTCGAAGATTTATTCTCTATTTGTACCGTCGTTTATTGAATAGGCAGTTATATATGAATTTTAGAAATTAAAATAAATAGTCAACCAGGACTTAATTTTCGGTCTTTGATGTGTTCTCTGTTCGCAGCTGTTAACATATTTATGACATCCTAGTACCGACTATATTTATCATGCAATCAAGCAGGCAGTAACAGCTACAGTAGAACAAACAAAAAGTGCTTTCACCAACGTTATTACTTCCTAGCCTAGTTATTTACTTAAGCTTTGCTCATGATATAAATCTAACATACATTGTTGCCTCTCACGTTTATTAATGCCCTATTAATTACTTTTCTGTGCTTATACTAATATCCGCCACACGCCCTAGTATTTACTGATATGTGGAATTATTTGCCGAGTTAGCTACACCCTACAGCGCCCCCCTCCTTTCACAACAGAAAATGATTGCTGAATTGAAGGTGGTGGAACCCCATAGCTAAATTTATTAATGTTCTTTATTCCACGCACTTGTAACAGAGTGCTCTAATTAATTAAGCTATAGAGAGCTATTAATTAAGGATATTTGGGAGATTTGTTTTCGCTTATGGCATTTGAATTCTCTTGGTCATGACAAAAATTGGGAGCGATTTGGCAACAATGGCTTGAATTAATAGGGCAATATTTTAGCAGAAAATTCTCCTGAATTTATTGTTCCAGTTTTAACTTTTTATGCTTAAATTTCTTGTAGTTTGAGAGCGAGTAGGATGTACTGGAGTTAATACGCTATTATTTATATAATGCAAAAAGTGTATTAAAATGTACTGATTAAGTTCTCGATCTGCAGAGGTTCCTTTGTGGGATGCGGTAAAAATGTCCAAAGCAAGTTCTGCTTTTACGAAAGTGTTCACAAAGATTTGCAGGATTGCAAGGCCAGTACGCTAAAGTTGCAAGTTCTACAGGGATCAATTGCACAAAGAAAACACGTTTACAGAAAGAGGTAAATGTCGACGGAATGCTGAGGCATTCAACTAAGAGTGGAAATATCGCCATCTGGATAATGACATCAGTATAAACTGAGAAATGGATCAGTTGCCTGTCGAACACATACTTCCTACTACTATGTTAATGATTTATCACACCAGAAAATTGTATTGTGGACATGAAAGACCAGGTGTAAGTTGGCTGATTTGAGCAAAAACCTTTCACAAATTCATACTACAGAACGTAGAATGCTTTCAATCTGTACAAAGTTAGCGCACTACAAAATTAAAAATATGAAATCATCGGCTATAAAACTGATGTTCTTGTGCTATAGGCACAATGATATTTTGGATGAAAACGACTATAGGTATATGATACAATACTTAGGACCTTTATCTTCGTCTTTGTCTTGTTATAACAACGCGCTTGTGTCCGATTTCAAATCTATGCTATCGAGGTTACCTATTTTTTATAACAATTAAATCAAAGGATTGCTTGGCGACGAAGTCAACTATTGACTTGACTTGATTCTATTTTTATATTAGCTGACAAATCAAAGCAAACAAATCCGGACAGTTTTTCTTGTTTTCCTGCACACTTTATCACTCAATGAAGTTAGCCCACTCAGAGAAAAGAGATATAATACCTCAGTCTTCCGCTGTGGATTTATTATAAGGCTGGGGAACAGTGAGAGAAGAATGTTTTTTTTTGATCCGTGATATTTGAGATTCCTACTAGAAATGCAAGATACACTGCAAGATGTTTCGTATTGAGTTCATGTATAGACACACTCCAAAAATTTAATTTAATTTACATTTAAAATTGAATATCTCCGGTAATTACTAACCGATTTGCATAATTCTTTCAATTTTGTACTTTGCTAATTTTTTCTGATTTTTTGAGACCACCCCCGCAGCTCTACAACTTATTTTTGTGAGTTCGCCAAAAATTGGGCTGAAATTTTGCACGAAAATTTTAATTGTGCCATTTTCGTATTTATATTTGGGCGGGGGTGACTTTTTGTACATGACTTAGTTAGAGGGTCACAAGGGGGTTGTAAATACCGAATTTGGTTGAAATCGGGGATTATTTAGGGGGTGAAATTTAATGGAATATAATTTGAGAAATTTGGAGGTAAACTGCCATCTGGTGGATCCAAATCAAACTCTGCGAACTTCTTTGTGATGCGGGATGAAAGCCACATCCCTTACCTTTCGCCTGCAATTTATTTCATCAAAATCGGGCTATCCATTCCGGAGTTATTAAGGAGTCAGTGAAAGGAGTCACCTCCGGGATGCGAAAAATGAAGGCATTTATCTAGGAAAAATTGCGGATTTTTCATGACGTCATATCTGGTCGAGTTTGGTATCAAAAGATTGTTCTCGACGAGTACTTTCCAAAAATGTATAGTTATAGTGGTCTATCTTTGTACAGTCCCGAATTATACAGTCCTAAACATGAATTTGTACTCATATTTGGGGGAATTTAAGGATTAAACTCTTCCGTACTCCTACGATGTCAATACAACTGAGATGCAATTTATTGCAACAAATTACCAATAAAATGGAGATAATTACTGGAAGCAAAAAGCATCAATTATTTTTACATATGACGTCACAAATGTACAAAGGTTCTAAAACTGTCGGAAAAATTGAATTTATTTTACTTTTGTAATTGAATATCTCCGGTAAATACTAACCGATTTGCATAATTCTTTCAATTTTGTCTTTTCCCAATTTTTTGTGATTTTTTAGACCACCCCCGCACCCCTACCACTTATTTTTGTGAGGTCGAGAAAAAATCGGGCTAAAATTTTGATTGAAATTTTAAATTGTGTGCGAAAAATGGTCTTCTCCACTAAATTCCCTTTACTTTGATGTTTCCTAACCAGTTTTTATCACGATAATGCTGCCAATCACACGGCATAATTGGAAGTTAAAATTACTTAGTATAGAAACTATAGAACATTGAATATTTCGGGCAAATATACTCCGATTTTCAAAATTCTTTTTTTGTTTGATTTTGGAAGGGGAGAGGAAATTAGTTTTGAGAAGAGGGGTGCCACTTCCAAGCTAGGCTGCAACTATGACGTCATAATATGTACCAAGACTCTGTAAAAAATTACAGAAATTCCGGTCCATTTTCCATTCAAAATTCAATATCTCCGGTAAATATAGTCCGATTTTCAAAATTCTTTTTTTGTTTGGACAAATTACGAAAGAAATCTGTCACTGGGAGTACAGTGCGAATGCTGCAATCTATCTCGGTTGAATCTTTCGAAATCACCTGTCCAACTTCTAACGCCATTGATGGCAGAAGCCTGAATTCCAGAACTCAACACACTTTGCTCATAGCGAACTTGACTTTCTCACCATATAAGGCTCCGAATCCGATCGGACCTTTCCCGAGCTTTTAAAGGACGAAAAGAAATTGGCGATACTATACTTAAATTAGATGTTAGGACACTACTTGCGCAAGGGTATATA
Source organism: Dasypogon diadema (assembly GCA_006980735.1). Taxonomy (NCBI): domain Eukaryota; kingdom Metazoa; phylum Arthropoda; class Insecta; order Diptera; family Asilidae; genus Dasypogon; species Dasypogon diadema. Next base: position 52,230 of record QYTT01089232.1, on the reverse strand, counting down.
GTTGTTCTCTGGAAAGAAGTGAGTGTGACCATGAACTGCTTCTTTCCTCAAAGATGCTCAAAGATCTGGGAGGCCAACAGTATTGTTGCCTGTATTCATTCAGCGCTTCAAAAGAGGAAAGTAATGGCGCCACTGGGGCGACAGAGAAAATAATGTGGATCGAATTCATAAGCTATTACCTTGTTAATGCCCCTCATGGTTTCCACCTCGTCCTGTTCAACTTTAAGTTTTGCTTTCCATAAGAAATCAGTTCTTGCAACGAACTCTCCCTGACGATCTAATGTGTGCAACACTGCAGTAATTAACCACAACAACAACAAACCGCGTGCCGCTAAAGGAATGCTATAAAAAGAAAAAAAGAAAAACAAATCACTTACTAAACTATAATTTAAGAAATTGCCTTACATTTCTTCTGGATGATTCTCTCCATAAGCATAAAATAAATCGCTAGACCACAAAACACTGATCTCTACAGTTCCTGCTAGCACCATCACAATTAATTTTAAAATAAAACCAGCTCTCAGGAAGGCTGAAATCGCTGCTAAACTTAGAGCACAGCACAGCAGATAGCTTGGAGCACTTTCAGCCATCTTCTGCGAGATACTGCTATTAATAACTGGTGGAAGATCAGTGGAATTGTCTGACACAGTATTGTGAACACCAACTATTTCATCATTAAAGTTAATCTGGAAGAAGAAAGCTGCATAGGTGGGGAGGTATGAATAAATTTCGACTTACCACACTGAAAACAGCACACGATGATATTAACATGTTCGAGATTAGAAATATTGACATCCTAATTGATCTACTGCTGGCAATTACCTGGCCAGGGCCATTGTTGCCAGGTGGTGATGACTCAGACATCTGTGAGTGGCTTAAGTACAAAAATAGGCCTAAAACTATGAGAGTAGCACCCAATGAGCCCAAAACGGCCACATTACTGGAAAATTAAGAAAAACACTTGAGCTCCTCACTTGTTTCCTCGCATTTTAATCAATATTTACGTGTGAACAACCACTAGTTGGATTGATGCAATTGACAAGAATATGATAAATGCACAGATTAAGTCGAACCGGAAATGCGGATCTGGTTGTACCCGATACATGGTTTCTCGGGGTGAGTTCCTGTACCACATTGTGATGGGTTTTAATTCGGTGGGTGGTCCACAACATTTGAAATTAGAACATTTACGTTCTGGTGGTAGGAGATTCGATTCAATCATAGCGATACTCTACGGTTAATATGCCATTAGAAAATCCTACAAGAAGGGATTGCTTTTTCGCACACTTACCGCCAGACCGATATTTTTAGCTAACTTTGATTCGGCAATGTTTGCAAACGGCTTGTCCGCTCCCCAACACTCCACATACTTTGTCATTTTCGATGAAGGCCTGTTTCGAGTTGGTGGACCCCCAGGCGTGGCTGTAAAATATTTCAGATAGGTTTAAGAATAAGATTTTCATACCGTCACGTTAATAGTAGGTCATTCCAAAAGTTCTGTCGTAAATTTCGAAGTAATATTACAAGTACCCTTCTCGTCTTTTAAAGTCAGTCAGTAATGGAATCATCGTTACTGACTACAACTTTTTTCATCTGGAAATCATACCATTTTTGAAGGAAACCAAAGGATCTGGAATTTATACCAGTTACGCTCTTCACATCTGAGATCAACGTTTCTACGGAGGCCAAATAGCTGGATGTATACTTGGATTCGAAACTAACCTGGAAACATTATGTTGAAGAAAAGATCAGGAAAGCGATGGTGTTGTATCAATGTAGAAGAGAGTGTGGGCTAAGGTGGGATATCTCAGACATATTTTCAATTTGATTTGGTTGTAGATATCTTTGATATGGTTGCGTTTGAAGTGTAAATGTTATATCTTTGATATGCTATCAATCAAAATTACCAAAAAAGTAATGCAGAAAGTATCCACGATAGACACACGAGAAACGATAATAGTATCGAAGAAGTATACATTACCATTCCTCAACGCAACCAGAATTGTTTTTTATGAGCGCTTTAAAATAGGAACAACATTTGTTCTGGAGCAGTGTAGTTCTTCCAGATCTAGAAGTTTCTGCTTGAATAAAAGAAATTCGGACTTCAGATCAGCGCAGCGTTGATAGTTACCGAGATCAACTAGTGATTCGCAGGAGCTATGTTGGGTAAGGTACGAGCTCTCAATCAACTTTTTGTTGAATGTTTTGTGACAAATGAGGCCGTGCATTATCATGAAACAGTACTGGTGTTCCGGATCTTAGAGTGCCTGTAAAGAAAAATCGCTACTTTGAAATTTTAGAAACCGCCCTACCAGCTGAGGGCATAACTCACATTCATTTCTTCTGAATACACTTCATAAATGTTGTTTGGTGCAGTCTTAAGCGCTTTTCCTGTTCGAAATTCGCATAGCATGCAATGTCTTAAACGATCTTAAATTGGTATATCGCTGGATATTTTCAAACCACGGTTCTGAAATCTGCGAATTTATTTCAGAACAACTCAAACACGCATAATATGTTAGACTTAAACGCCAATAAACTAAGTACTTGCTTCTGAGGCGAAATTCCTCAACGGCAGCAGCAAGAGTTGCTAAAAAAGACAGAACTTTTGGAATGACCTAATAGTCTTGGGGACTCAAACTACGCTTCTGCTTTATCCATGTCTTTACGCTTAAAACTTAAAAATTTTATCGTAAGAGATGTTTTAAAGTGCAAAAATGGGTGTAATTTATATCCAAATTGAAAAAGCACCCCAAAGAGGAAATTTGTCCCCATCAAGGGCTTTTAGTAGCTCCTGCCAAGGTACAAATGGCTGCACTTTTTCTTACAACCTATGCTTTATACTGTGTACCATCCTAGCAGAATGCAATTTATAAGTGCAAAATGCAACTTACCAGTTCCTCCCGGTATACGGAAACTGTCACCATTCGAAATTGATTGCTTTCTCGTGTCTGTAAATGCACCTGATGACCGCCTCCTCTCCGCAAACGCCATTAGTCCTTTAGTCGCAGCAGTCACAGTAACAAATCAGTTCACACATGAAAAGGAAGAGAACACGTATTACGTTAGTCCTTTATTTAATTCCCGCACAAAAGGATAAAGGTATCCAGGGATGTGCCAACGGAAAGTAAGTCTTTTTGCGACGTGGCAAAGTCAAATTGAATTTCCCAAAAGCTACACGAGCTTCAAGTGTTTCTGAGTCCCAAGAGTTATGAACGGCCAATTGGCTTCAAGAAAGTCTTACAGCTACTTTGTGGGACACTTGTTGAGAAGTTTTACCTTGGACCGAAAGTTTCCTGGTCTTTGCGGGAGCATCCGATGCTGGTAGATTCTCTGGTGGAAGTGTTAAGGAAGATTTAGAGCCATTTGTGGACCCACTGTTCTCTTCGGGGATTGTGGTTGGGGTTAGTTGAGCTGTTTTAACTTTTTCTTCTGTGGGTGTATGGCCACTGTCCCCTATACTGGGTGATTTCTGACTTCCATCTGGTTCTGGTGTGGTCACTTGATTCACTTGAAGGCTGTCGAGTGGTTCAACTGGTGGTAGCGTGGGTGACGGAATTTCTATGACCCGAGGAAGATTGGGAGTTTTCTATAAAAAAAGACTCTCATGAGCCCTAATTATTTATTCTGAACAAACAAACTTACTTTTGGTGGGACGATTAAGTACGTTTCAATTTTGTGGTCAGCCAAATATGGGTCCCTTGATGCACCATTTCCTGGTTCCACTTCAAACTTTCCTCCCAAATGGTCCAGTGTCTGTCTGGTAATATGGACACGCCTGAAAAGAGAAGCTTTATTGAGTTTCATGCCAGTAGACCTTTTTTTAAACAAAGTTTGCCTGTAGATTTTGACAAATAACCGGAGGACGGAAAATCGAAAAGTCTACTTCTGGATGCTCTGAGCTGAATTTTAATTTAGAAAAAAATTAGGAAAGTAAAGTTCTATGGAGCGGGCGTGTGAAGACTTTGTGGGAAACTTAGGGATTTTACTAGATGCTTTTAGTTCATATCGGAAGGAAAAGAAAGAATTTTTTCCTACCTTGACGCTTCCCTTAACTCAAATTCGAAAACAAAAAGATTCCTTAGGGACATAAATTCCAGATTAGAGGTAAGACGCTTTCCACGGACTTTAATCACATTTAAGGATATTGAGGGAATTCGTCCTGTCTTTTCACGTTCGGCTTTAGATTTCTTATTGAAAAATTTTCTTTAGATGTATTCGTCCTGGTTCATGTTGGAAAAGGGACACTGAGAGTCGAAGTTTTGGATTTACAAAAGTTTGTTAATTTTAATTAATTAAATCAAGGTAAAGACGTGCCAAAATCAACAATATTTCTCAATTTGTTATAAAAAGTTTGTTCCTTCTGAGGTGTAACCATTAAATATCAAATTTCCACGAAATATAAGTATTTAAAAATTCCAAGCACAGAAACAGGAAACTCAATTTACTGGACCCTTGTTATCGATGTTACAGGACTTCTGCCTTTTAACTCAGTGACTGAGCTGGCAAATTGGTAGCAACTGTCTGTAGATTTACCCATCCAATTTTCTAACAGCAGTAAAGCCGATAAATCCCGAGGGGTGAATGGAGGTCGAATACTGAAGATGTAGAATCCTATGTGACCTCCGGTTTTAATAAATGTATATTTTATAATTCTACCAGGACTCTAGTGAATTTTATTAAGGCAGCTAAGGTAAGACAAGAATTATAAGGGAAGGAAAATTGATCAATTGATTGAAGATCAATTTTGGCAATTGAATGTTCAATTGTTACATCCCAAACTAAGGCTAGGTGGACAAAAAAAAATTTAATTTCGCCAAAAATCGAACCACGTCCTTAAGCCTTGGTGAAACTGCAGCTGCTTATTCCGTTACAATAGAATCTATTACTTTAGTACAATAGCAGTTAAGGTTAGGGCTAACATGCCAGGGTGGATAACGTTTCGAGCATTGCAAGTATATCGTCTACACGGGTAGATGGTCTCTAGACTGGTGCGACATGCATAATAAAACAAAACCATGAAATATTCTTATGAGACAGGTCCTATTATATTTGGGTCATCCTGGAAAGTGTTATTCCCTTGAGAAGAGAATGCAAGTGCAGCCAATAAATGGTTCCTAACGTGTTTGGACATCTTCAAACCATTACTGAACAATCAAGTTATATTTCTACCACATTTCAAGGCAACCCGAACAAAAAAAAGTAGGAATAACAATTACTATTTTGACTAGTTTTACTTGAGCAATTCTGGTCCAGATAAGTGCCGAGAAAATAAGAAAACCGAGAATGGGTACAAGCGGTTCAATTAATTAGTCGACCTTGTACAGTTTAGGATTGTGATACATGCCCACTCCCTGTCATCTGCCTTATGCAGTTCTTTATGGAAATGGTGTCCCAAATAATTAGGTCTTTTTACTGGAAGTTTCTCGTCGTTCCCCTCTCTCCCACGCTGTCATTTGTGTTACCTGATACTCACAGAGCATAATAGCCTCAATGCCATCCTCAGATTTTAATTCACCCATATATAGGAGGAAGGAGGGAGGAATTGCAGAGTGAGCTTATGAGTTCTCCCTCGATGAAATCTTAACACGTTGAATGCGACAATTAGCGTAAAAGCTTTCGTGAGAGAACTACGTGTTAAAATGCATTTGTCCAGAGAGAGCTTTTAAAAATTAATTTTTACTACAAAAGTGAATTGTAATACGTTTGACATTTTAATAATGATTTAGTGGAAAGAATCATTGTCTACTTTTTGGTGTAGTTAAAAATGGAAGAACCAAATCACAAAACAAATAGCAAAAAAAATTAAAGAGCCATATACTTCCATGGAAGTAAGTCACATGTTAAGTCGGGCACTTTACTGTTTCCTAGAAAATAACGGTATGCATTCATCGAAACCGTATATTCTAGCTATTTTTACTTTATGGTCTAAGGGCACATAGTAAGAAGTTGCGTTTTATGAATTTCAAAGTAATATATATATAGGAATTATACTTTTAAGTTTTAAACTAGGATAGTCTATGCAGGAATTTGCCAAAATTGTTGGCAAAAGCAAATCGAATGATCACGATGTTATATAAGTTTTCAAAACAGAAAATAGAATAGTGCAGAAAACATATACAGATCCCAAGCCTCTTTTAAATGCTACGGTAATTTAAGTTATTATGATCCTATCAAAACTTTGAGGAATAACATCTGGCGAGGTCTTTTTTCACAATGAAGCCAAATCTCAGGAGATGCCCTTTGATGCTATAGAGCACTGCCTGGGTGGAAAGGAGGGAATGGGGAATAGATCGCGTGAAGGTGCCTGTGTACTGTAGCAGTTCCCGCTACGTATTCGTTTTTATTAGTTACTATTAAGAATTTAAAATATGACATTTCTCATTTTGTAGAGTTTAAGTTATTTTAATTAAAAAGAAAATAACTTTAACAAGATTTTATGTTAAAAGTTCAAAACGAGAGTGACCAAATACTTTTGGCATGCAGTGTATCCTGCAGTGTCTAAATTTATTTTGTCAGGAATGTACTTTATTCAGACACTTTGATTTTACGCACTGAAACTCATCACATCAGTTTTTGGAGACAAACTCCTTAAGAACTTCACATAAAAACTCACTGAGATTTGTACATTTTTTATCTTTCAAAAGATATTATTTTCAGTAAAAATTTCTAGATTAGAATTTTCCCGGTAGAGGTCCATAATATTATTTTAGTGGTGACAACAAAAATATTTATCTGACGGAAATAATAGTTAGTGTAATATCTTAACAATTATTGTAAATAAAATAAATTTGAAAGGAAGACATAAAAGTTGTAATTTTTAAAATAAAATAAAAGCTATTAATAATAGAAAAAAGTAAAAAGAATAAAAATTTTAATTTAATTTAAAAGAAAAATAATAATAAATATAAAAAAGAATGGGATATTTGTGGAGTTTAAACTTTATCCCCCATAACCCTATTTTAGTACATTCTGCTTAAATAACTGCGACAGGAAAAACAGAAGATGGTAGCTCGTTCCACATTCGTAAGACTCAAGAAAGATTCTCTAAACTTTACTATTCTAAAGTCCATCTACAGTTCTTGGATCCTTGGATCCCTAAGAAGTTGAAGTTAGAAGAGTTGGAAAGTCCTACTCCATTGACAAAGGGGGGTGGAGGGGTTTTCGGGTTCTTTTAAGAGAAATCAGACAGCAATTGATTCAATTAAGTACATGAAATCAAGGGTATTGTCATCTGCAAAACTGTACATGGGATTGGAAGTAAGAGAGAGGAGATCATTAATGAAGAGAAGAAAAAGGATTGGGGACAATACAGAACCCCGCGGTGCGCCGGCATTAATATCGTAAGAGTTGGAGATGACACGGTCCAGGGTGACACCGATAGAACGGTCAGAAAGGAAATTGCCAATCCAAATTATAAGAGATGGGTCAAGACCGTTTGTTTGGAATTTGGCTAAAAGGGCAGGATACCAAACTCTGTCAAAGGCCTTCAAAATGTCCAACGCAACC
>QYTT01089232.1:7089-44042 GCA_006980735.1 Dasypogon diadema | reverse complement strand
GTCTAAGGGCACATAGTAAGAAGTTGCGTTTTATGAATTTCAAAGTAATATATATATAGGAATTATACTTTTAAGTTTTAAACTAGGATAGTCTATGCAGGAATTTGCCAAAATTGTTGGCAAAAGCAAATCGAATGATCACGATGTTATATAAGTTTTCAAAACAGAAAATAGAATAGTGCAGAAAACATATACAGATCCCAAGCCTCTTTTAAATGCTGCGATAATTTAAGTTATTATGATCCCATCAAAACTTTGAACAATAATATCTGGCGAGGTCTTTTTTTACAATGAAGCCAAACCTTAGATGCCCTTTGATGATAGATCACTGCCTGTGGTGGAAAGGAGGGAATGGGGAATAGATCGCGTGAAGGTGTAGCAGTTTCCGTTACGTATTCGTTTTTATTAGTTACTATTAAGAATTTAAAATATGACATTTCCCATTTTGTAGAGTTTAAGTTATTTGAATTAAAAAGAAAATAACTTTAACAAGAATTGATTTCAAAAGTTCAAAACCAGAGTGACCAAATACTTTTGACATGCAGTGTATCCTGTATCCAGTGTATCCAGTAAGACTCAAGAAAGATTCTCTAAAGTTCACTATTCTAAAGTCCATATAAAGTTCTTGGATCCTTGGATCCCTAAGAAGTTGAAGTTAGAAGAGTTAGAAAATCCTACTCCATTGACGAAGGGAGGTGGAGGGGTTTTGGGGTTCTTTTAAGAGAAATCAGACAGCTCTAGGTTTTGGATACACTGAACTCGACACGATTCGCCCTGTCCCAGGGGAGAATTTTATTAATCTGTTTACTGAGTGATCTGACCATGCGTACTCGATTATTATCAGCAGCTATTCCGCGGGTGTTAGCAATTGATTCAATTAAGTACATGAAATCAAGGGTATTGTCATCTGCAAAACTGTGCATTGGATTGGAAGTAAGAGAGAGGAGATCATTAATGAAGAGAAGAAAAAGGATTGGGGACAATACAGAACCCCGCGGTGCGCCGGCATTAATATCGTAAGAGTTGGAGATGACACGGTCCAGGGTGACACCGATAGAACGGTCAGAAAGGAAATTGCCAATCCAAATTATAAGAGATGGGTCAAGACCGTTTGTTTGGAATTTGGCTAAAAGGGCAGGATACCAAACTCTGTCAAAGGCCTTCAAAATGTCCAACGCAACCACCACCGAGCCTCCGAAATTATTGAGGCGGTGATGCCAACACTTGGTAAGGAAAATCATCAAGTCGCCGCTTGAACGTCCTAAACGGAATCCATATTGGCGATCGTGAATAAGATGGAATATTTTGAAGTATTTTACCAATTGTGCGTTGATAAGAGTCCCAAAAACCTTAGACAAATTCGAAGTGACAGTTATCGGCCTGTAGTTAGAGGGATCGAATATCGCATGCCTCTCCCTTTCTGAGAATCGCCTGAACCTGAAAAAGTTCCCACAATGAGGGAGAAACTTCTTTCGAATATGATAAATATAACATAAATAATTTTAATAATAAAAAATAATAATAATTTTTTCAAAGGTTTAGCTAGGGAAGAGATGCAGCGCTTGAAAAGTAGGGGCGAAATTCCATCAGGGTGGACACGTAGAGGTTCGCAAGCACCTTACGGACGTCACGCGTGTGAAAATGAAGCGATTCGATTGGCATGGGATGGGAACTTGTGGGGCCTATATAGAGGCTGGGAGAGGAGAGTTTGCAGCGGAATTAGCAGCCAGTACATTTGCCTTTTCCAATGAGTCCATATATGCATTACCATTGTATATGAGAGGTAGTATAGAACAAGAAGTTACATTTGGTGAACTTAACAAGCAATCAGAAGCCTTTACTGCTTCTAGGGCAGGGAATACCCTTCTTCTATAATTCTGATCGCACTGGAACTTTTGCTAATGGTGGAATTGCATTTATTGAGAGTTTCAATATAAATCTGCCTTGTTACCGAGCACACATTCGCTTCCTTGACTCTTATAGCCTCTTAAAATCGAACGAACCAGATGATATTTATTAATGTCTTTTGAGGCAAAACAATCGGTCCAATTAATTTCCTTGAAAAATTTATTGAACCCGGAACAATCAGCTCGTCTAAAATGCCAAAGTAATCCTTTGATATAAGACAGATTGCACGGTTTCAATCAAGAGGTGGAAAATTGAGCTGATATTAGGCAATGATCTGAATTGCCAAGAGGTAAAGGTGACTTACTGAGTACTTTTCGGGATGAGTGGACAAAAACAGATCCAGGAAATTAACATGGTGCTCGACACATCATGGATGCGTATAGGACAATTTACTAGCTATTGGAGGTTGTAAGATTCGCAGAATAACTCAATGTGTCTACCAACCAGACTTGTGTCAGAAGAATGTCTCAGCCATTGCATATTGTGGACCTTAAAATCATCTGCGAGAACGATTTACAAAGAAGGGGTTTTTATTAATAATTGGTCGATAATTTGTTAAAGGAACGCACAGTGTCAGCATCAGACATATTCGGGTTGTGATACAGAAAGCAGAACTTAGTTGTGTGGCCATGAAGTTTAAATTGAATCCAGAGGTAAGAAAACTCAGGATTGTCCGAGGAATATTCATTAATACGTTCCCTGCCAAGTGCCGTTTTCGGTACACGTTTTTCTTACGTGAGAATATCACGAGTAATTTGAACGTATATAGGAGAGCTACTCTCGGTGATTAAAGTCTGGTAGGGAACGTGTTAAGAACACTAAATGGCACATCATTTCGAATATAAACGGCGATCCCGCGATCACCTTGGCTTCACTTAACGCAAAAACGGCCGCCTTTGATTATTTGATTGGTTCTTAATCCCCGAGTGTTGTAAAAATTTAAATTAAATTTTTGCATTGCGCGTAACAGCAAAGCCAACACTAAAAGAAATAAAATGCGGACACCAAGCGGTAAAGCAGCAGATCGAATGTAAACACACAGATGAGTGTAAGCTCAACGTTTGTAATTCAGATGGTATAAGATATATTTGGAGAAAGTCGAAAACCGTGAACCAACACATCTATTTGAATATTCTTAAAGTACACCTAAAGAGAAATGTGAATAAATTAGGGATTGATGACGAATTTATAACTTTCCAAGATAATAACCCTAAACATACTGCTCTGGACTCATTTAAAGAAACAGTTGGCTAGACATTGGTAAACAAGTGGAAGGAAATAGACCTTTCTTTTTGTAAAAAGTTAGGAGTAGTTGAATCTATGCCTCACAGGATTGAAGAAAAGAAAAAAGACCCCAACAAAGTAGTAATTGTGAAAGAATTAAGTGTCCGATTCATTGTGTGACTCGTTTTTGAGGAATATATAGTTGGAGTTGCCTTGTTTTCGTATGCAATTATTTATTAGTTATACAAATTATTTTTTATTTTTAAACAGAGAGAATATTTCAAATGTTTAAAAGAATAAATTCATTTCTGTTATTAATCACACTCCTTTAAAAAATATTTAACTAGATCACCCATTGTGCTGTTGTCCGATTCGAAGTGTGAGGTACTGTGCATTAGAACGGACCTCTGTTTTGTTCTAGTCCATAAGTCATTTTAGTTCCAAGCATTATATACCCTCCCATAATAAGGATTTCATGGAAAAACCCAAGCTCTTTAAACTTTGGTTCAAGAATAGCCTGGTAAAGTAGTAAGTAAGCAAAGAACAACTTGGAAACACAACTTTTTAAATAAATTCGTTTACAAGATCTCATTTAATACGATAAAATTAGGAATAATACCTCTAAAGAGGAGTAATTCAGGGAATGACATGTATGGAATAGTGCATTAGTATTTCCTCTTAAAATATGAATAATGATTTCCACAAGTTTTGCTACGCGCTCAAAATAGACAAATCCTCCTCCGCACTACAAATCCATTCCAAAACTTGCCAACACAAAATGAAATATATTTCCTTCGTCAAGAAACAAATTTCTCACTTCTGTGCACAAACATCTTGAGATTTTACTAAAATCAAATTTATCTCGGGAATATCTCATTTGTAGTAAGTAATTTTCGCCCGATGCTGTACGGTTTAATCTTCAAAGTGAATTCTGTCCGAAATTGCCTCCCAAATTTAATTAAATATTTCATGCATGCACATTTACGGAAGCGTAAACTGCTCGGAAGTTGTGCGCTTTCGGCAAGTGCTTCCAGACGTTTGAAAGTCTTCAGCACTTTTCTCACCTGTTCTGCATTATCCAATCTCTGGAAGCTGTTTACACAGCTGAAGACATCACGACGGAGAGATGGGGAGTTTTCACGACGATACACATCCATACCTCACTCATTTTGCTTTTGAATCCTGATTTCAAATTCGAGAAAATGTATGCAGAAAATGCACTTAGTTCGCGTGAAATGAATGCAATCGGCTTTACGAGTCTTCCGCCACTTGCACTCCATAAAATCACATCTAATGTTGATGAACTAAACAAATGCAAATTCCAGAATAGACAAGTTTTGCATGGGATGGGGCTTAAATTTAGCTTGAATGGTTTTATTTAGGGAAACTATGAGGGACCGCATGAATAAATCTTCAATTTGTTCACTACTTACCCTGCCACTCCTCCACTCTCCATGTGATTTGCTAAAGTAACGTCATCACTCCACACATCAAATTGCCACTTCCGGAGACCTAAGACTCCACATAAAACATTTCCTGTGTGAATTCCGATTCTCATGTCAACATTAAATCCTGTCGCCTCTCGAACAAATCTTTAAACGAGGAGGAAACTCTTTGGGGCGAGAATTATACAAACAAGAAGGGTTCCACTTACCTGATGGCATCAATCATCTGCAGCCCCATGTTAACACAATTGGCGGCGTGTTGGGGCCTTGATACTGGAAGTCCGGATACACAATAATAGCAGTCACCCAAAATCTTGATGCGTAGACATTGATTTTCCTGTAAGACACAGGATAGCATTAAATCTTCCTGTCATGGTGTGGCGATAAGCCATCGGATATTTACTTACTTGAGCTATCTGATCGAAGCGTCCAAACAGTTCGTTTAGAGTTTTAACGAGGTCACTCGCCGTCAGCTGTTCTGATAATGGGGTGAAGTTGACTATATCTGCATACAAGATAGACACGTTATTGTGTCGTTGAACATGAAGCTCATGAAATCTGGTGCTTTGTCCTCCGGCACGTTGACATGCATCTGCCATTTTCAGCATTATACTCCGCTTCACCTGTGAAGGAATTAAGTCCTGATAGATTCTGTCGATCAAAGTGTTATTCAGAGTGAATATATTTGGACAGCGGATGAATTGGAAGCTAAATAAAGAGTGGCAGATTTAGTTTAGCTTATGAAGCTGGGAAATTGTTACCGATAGTTTTATATATTCAAAATTCCGCAAGTTTAGATAAGCTCTTGATAGTGCACACGACGATAAGACTAGTATATTTGAATATTTGAACTTAGGAATACAAACCATACGACTAAAATTTCAAAAATATATGTAACAAATGATAATCTGTATCTATACACTGCAGTAGGTGCCCAGCAGGAAATCGAACAATTGATGAACATGGTAATGAATAATTTCACCGAAGAATAACAGAAATCGCTAGGATCAATGACACAGTAATGCAAAGGATAAGGTAAAAGAGAAAAGAGTTAGTTAGTATTGGGTTGGCACGAAAGTAATGAGACACTCTTGAAAAATCGTAAAATGTCAGCTTTCATGTGCGTTACTTTTTAGAGTATTCTAGTATGTTGTAGAGCTTTCTAGAAGCTTTCGCACCGAGGGTATATAGGCGGGCTCCCGCTAATGATTAATTCAGTACACGCAATAATGGACGAGCAACAACTTCGAACAATTTTACCTTTATGAGTTTCTGTTAGGCCACAGTGCACGTGCCGTGGCTAATAGTATTAACACTGCATTTGGCAGAGGCACTACAAGCCACGCGACAGTGTCTCGCTGGTATAGTAAATTTCGTGCAGGAGACAGAAGCCTTAAGAGTCAACCCCGCTCAGGAAGACCACCCGTCCTGAACGACGAAGATTTGCTCCGAGAGTTAAAACAAAATCCCGACGGCAGCACTCGCAAATTATCAGCAACACTCCATTGCAGTCATCACACCACGCCGTGGAAAATCATCTGCACACTCTGGTGTATCGGAAAATTTCGTGTCGATGGACACCGCATGCTCTCACAGATGCCGATCGGGCTGTTCGGGTGGCAATCTGCAAATCGCTTCTGCTTCGGCCACAACGTAAAGTGACTGGGGATGGATCGTGGATTTTTTACAAAAATGATTCGCGTCGTGCCTCGACAGGAAGAGCCGCCACCTCAACCAAAACTGGATAAAAGCCGCGGCAAAAAAGTTTTACTTTGTTGCTTCTCGGATGCAGAGGGCATGCTATATTACGAGGTGCTATACCATGAGACAGTAAATGCCAAAAAATATGCAGATCAGCTCAACAAATTATCCATTACTATTAAGAAAAAACGAAGAAGACGTACCAGTGTTGTTTTCTTACATGATAATACTCGACCTCTCGCCAACAGCTGCAGGACTTGGGTTGGCAAACGGTGCCTCACCCACCGTATTCTCCTGACCTTGCGCCATCTGATCATCATTTATTCAGGGCCCTAAAAAATGATCTGCGCTTAAAGCAATTTAATAATTTCAACAAAGTCGAATCCTAACTAGCCAGCTTTTTCGATTCGCGGCCAAAAGAGTTCTGGGCTACAGGCATCCAGTCTTTGCCCAGTCGTTGGCAAGAGGTCTTAGATCACGAAGGAAAGTTCATAGTTGATTAAGTCTTTTTTGATTTAAAAATAATAAAATGTATAAACTAGTAAACAAGTGTCTCATCAATTTCGTGCCAACCCAATATTATAAATATTGTACATATATAAACTATTTAATATGTAGTTACCTAAGAATATTTTATAAAAAGAAGGAAATTACAGAATTGTCATAATGAAGTGCTTTATTTGAAGTACGAAATTTTTAAGTCGTGGCCTCAGTATTTTAACCCTAATGAGTTTAAATTGGTAATCTTAGAATGAAAATTCAAAAAGGAAAATTAAAAAATTTGTTTTTGCGAATTGATTCTAACTTTTGTCAGCTTTTCACTGATCCGTATAAAATATACGACAATCCTATACATGTCGTTTTAGTACCCACTTCAAAGAGTGTACAGAAAAATGAAGAAAAAAAATTAATTAAGCACACCATTGCTGAATCCCAAAGTACATACATTTCTATTTTGTGCATCGACAATTGCAGACCTCGAAGATCACATGAAATTTCTACAAGAAAGGGGCCAAAACATCCAACCATTTATAATTGTTATTGGTGATATTTTAGACCCCCAGGAAATTTTAGTTTATTTTGATAAAACGAAATACAAATTGTTCAGTATTGTAAAGGCAATTGACATTTGTTTTAAAACTTTTCAGTTATTTAATTTAAGTAAATGAAATGAGGCCTTAAATATTTATATTTTTTTTATTTTCTTCCTAAATAAAATTAAAAATGCCGAAAATTTTTTGTTATTTTAGAGTACATTTTAGGTAATAAGGAGTTGTAAATTCAATATTTGTTATTTTGCTATATTTTGCACTATAAAAAACAGAGAAAATTTCCTTTTCAAGATATGGATATATGTATGTAGCGTTTAGCTACATTTTCTTTATATATTTATCACTGTTACTAATTTGATCTGAAATCGAAAAAATGTCTAAATAGTTTTTCAATTAAAACATGAACACTTTGAAAAATAAATTTCTATTCATCTCAGACACCCATCTACTTTGCATAAAAACTTTCAGGAAAATTGAGTATACACTGAAATGTGTCATAGATTAAAAAATAAAAGCTGAGAGTCAGAAAAGTTTTAGAGTTCATCCTAATAGCTGCCGTAGTTCTGTTCGTTATCGAGAGTTTAATTTTAAACATAAATTTAATTAAAAATAATTAAAAGTGTTCTTTAACTCTTAATAATTTTGATTTGCAATAAATATAATAAACAGTGAATTTAATTAATTGTATTTTTCTCGGAAAATAAAGTAAAATTTCTAAATAGTTTTTCAATTAAAACATGAACACTTTGAAAAATAAATTTCTATTCATCTCAGACACCCATCTACTTTGCATAAAAACTTTCAGGAAAATTGAGTATACACTGAAATGTGTCATAGATTAAAAAATAAAAGCTGAGAGTCAGAAAAGTTTTAGAGTTCATCCTAATAGCTGCCGTAGTTCTGTTCGTTATCGAGAGTTTAATTTTAAACATAAATTTAATTAAAAATAATTAAAAGTGTTCTTTAACTCTTAATAATTTTGATTTGCAATAAATATAATAAACAGTGAATTTAATTAATTGTATTTTTCTCGGAAAATAAAGTAAAATTTCAAAATAATGGCTAGCTATAGTTCATACAAGGATTTCTAGCTATTATATGTACATCTAGAAATGTGGGCACTTTTAACAATGTATTAGACAGCATATGGTCCAGAAACAATCTCTGTTTATAAATTTTACTAAAATATTGATTATCAGCAGTAAAGTTTATTGAAGAGAAACCACGTTGAGACATATTTTTCTAATACACTATTAACTTTCATCCCTCCCACTTTCTAGGCACATGTATCCAAAACTTGACAAGAAAATTAAAGATTTTCTTGTTATTTTTACAAGCAGAACTTGCAAAATGTCAATGACAAACCTCTTATTAATATACAAGGTATAGTAAAATAAGAAGAAGTTTGTATTTTAAAAAGTTATTTGCCACCATATTTTAAGATTAATAAGATTATGGTTGAATATGCAACGTCTTGTGATCACTTTTCTTGTTGAGGTAACAACTTCGTTGACAAGATTTTGTCATACTTTCGAAGTTTCCGAACTCTGAAGATGGTAATATTTACAAGATACAAATCTTGTTAATAAGAGGGGAAAGCAAACTTACAAGAACAACTTTTCATATCAATAAGAGGCGTGTCGGACTAATAGTGACAAACCGTCTTGTAAAACTAATAAGAAATCTTATGTTATTTATACCGATTTTTTTTCTCTGTGTACTAAAGAGTAATTCATGAATTCCCAGTGAAAAGAATATACACGAGGACCTCCATGAAGCAAAAAAAAAAATTCATCATGCGGGTGTATCGTAGTAAAACTTCACAACTTTTCGTAGTGGTAAAATAAAATAAAATTATCAAGTCGCTGGCATCAATGACCAAGTAATGCAAAGTGTAAGGTAAAAGAGACTATTGATGACAAGGAAATGCAGAAGGTATGGTACTAGAGAAATTTACGTTTTCTAGATTATCGTGTTTGCCTCTTAATTTTGAGCGAAAGTTCTCATATGCTTATGAGAACAAAGGAACAAAATCCAACGGCAATAAAAATTTAATAGTTAAATAAAACCTTATTTTTATCTTTAGTAGTGTACATTTGTTTATTACTTCATTAATGAAGTAATGAACACATTTTCTACTGGAAAGTAATACCTCAGTTGTGGACGAAAGTTCTGTCTATAAGACTGACCACACTATAGACTTTTTCTTCACGTTTACTCGATCGTTAAAGTCTGAGGAGTTTTCAAATTTACCCAATGTCCTAAACACACTACGGACTTCGTTTTCAGTTTTACACGATAAAAAAAGACGAATCGAACCCCTTTGTCGGTAGGAACCAATGACAAAACTAAAAGAATGATACACGAAGCTGCCACACACTTCACGTTTTTTACTCAAGACATGAACGATATGAGTACAAATTCAATATTAGCCAGAAATTTTTCGTTCCGGACTAACCCAACAGATTTCGCCTACACATTTCAGATTTAGGTTGTCACTCTTGGTAAATCTGAAGCAAAGATCCGTAGTGTATGACCAGCCTTAGAGAACACTAGTTAACGAATAATTCTCCTTGCAGCTTCTATAACAACAGGCGCGTAAGGTTTCAGCCCCAAATTCTGACTACTACATGCCAGGCAGCTTCTAAAACCCTTAGTCCCTATAGTTTGGCGCCAAAATTTATACCTGGGATTGTCTGAATATTTTAAAGCAATTGCCAAAATATGGTTTGCCGTAGTAACGATTTAATACCTGGATGTTTCACTAAATGCACCATTATCAGCTTAGTTGACATATCTAAATTCAAGGAGACCAGATTTGTAATAGTCACCTGGAATTTTCCAGGGAAGTGCCTATTTTCCTTTTTTTTAGTTGAATCAAGTCAACCCAATAATAAAATAACTATAAAGAGGTTTGTGAAATATTAACTCCTACCAGCCAGTCAAACTATAAGAAAGTAACTTAGTACTTCCAGTTAACTTTTGACTTAGTTATATACCCAAGTTGGCAATCTAAGGCTTGTGTTGTTTATTTCGGCAGGTCGCACTGCTCATTCTGTTTAAATTTACCCGTAGAATCATCCGCTCAAAGCAAAGAAGGAAATTAAGCGCAAAACACATGAATTTACTCAGGTAATTCATTTCAGGAGTACAACTCCGTGTCTGATTCTAATGCCTTTGTGATGAAATCTCAATTAGAAAGGACGAACGTTCCTCAAAATGTCGATGTGATTACTTCAGTCAAGTTAAATTAAACTTGTTCGTAAAGGGGCCACTTATTTCTGTGGCAAGCCATCTGTCTCAAAATGCCTGCTTTGTTGATCTGTTGAGAACAATTATCCCCACTTTAGCAAGTTCCTGTACACAACAATAGTGGGAGCACTCCCAGGTACTATATGGCATTCCTCAGGGTTACCGCCGAGGTCCCTATTCCCACCATAATCCCCTTGTTAAACCACATACTTACCTCAGCCGCAATGTACGCCGGGATAACGCTCAGAAGAAGTTGCTCCTGTTGTTCTCGTTCACATTCCAGCTTAACCCGCTGCTCTATGCCAGTACGTGTCCCATCCACAGTACGATTGTGAGCAGCATCCGACATTATCCTGTAGTACAGCCCAGATACAGACGCCGTCGCCAGCATGATGACTTCAGCAATCAACTGAAACAGAAAAAGGATGAAATTAATTTCCACTCACGTCGTGCAACTAGTGCCTCCCCTACGATTCTTACTTACCATTTGAAGATAGGGCGAGAGGTCCGTAGTTGTGCCCACCTTGTAAACTACGTGAATTACAGTCATGAACCCGGCCAGCACCACAGAAACGGGCCACGATATCGGAAGCATCGTGTGGATTCCCTGTGAGAAATTGATGAATTAAAGTGAGAAATTTGGCAGTCTTCCAAAATAACTTGACTCACTAAAAAAATAGCAAAAAGCGGGAGCGGTGCCAAGGGACCACCCGTCACAACAGCTATCCCCCCAAGCGAGAAGGTTGTGATGACGGCGAAGGCCAGGGCTGCGAAGGGTGAACTCAGGACCGCAGGAAATTGTAAAGCTGTTAAGATGCTTCCAGACACTATGGCAGCGATGACGAGCAGAACCAAGTGAAGCGCACTCTAACAGGTGACATTATTCAGGTGTCGTTTAATCCAATTTCTTTTAAGTGATTGATTACCTGATCTCTGATTGAACTCAGAACGATTGACGCTACACACGCTACCAGCGATATCGATAGCCCTGAGATGAAGAGGGATTTCCTCAGTCGCTGACGGTATCTTGTGTACAGGTCGTCCAGGTGAGAGTTCTCTGTCGCTAAAAGTATCAAAAATAGATGCTCGTTAGCAGTGTACTTCATACATGTTGGCAGTGCAGCTGAAAATAGCCCCAAAAATGTTTCGGGAAAATACGATATAAAGAATCAAGGTCAAGGCACTAGTGAAACTTTGAAATCAAGCACGCAAGGTAATTAACTTAATTATCACGTCCTGATTACGGTTTACGGTTTACGAGCGCATAAAACATCAGCCAAAAATTATGTTTTTGACTGGATTTTCCATAATAAACCCTCATTGAATGGGGGGTAGCAACTTCTACCAAAAACACAATTGTTCCTCCGTTTGAATAGCACGTGGAATATAATGACTTCAGGCATTTTAGGAAGTTTGTTACCAAGTCGGACGTTCAGGTGAGAAAGCTGTGTAGGCTTTTAAGATGTGAAATTAAAAGAACAAAGGGAATATTTCTCCGTTTTTAAGGGAATACAAAAAAGTAAGAAAGGTACGAATTAAATGTACTTTCGCGCAAAGAAGAAAAATTTATAATTGAAAATTTTGTAAATGAGTACATATAGTATTTAAATCTAACCCCATTAAAGTAAAATTCATAACAGGCCACAAACTTATAGTGGATTATTGAAGATTGTGAAAAGACGTGAAGGAGTTTCTATAGAATTATAAACTTTAAAACACTATGTCGTATTATAGAGCCTTTTTGATGAATTGTAAATTTTTATGGCATCGTTAGAGGTAGGGGCAGTATTATAAACATTTCTTTTGCTTTGTAATAATTATCCCACTAAGACCACATATCGTACTCCAGATACTATATTATGCTAAGGCAGAGCCATTTCTGGACAATTTGTTGTCCTGATGTAGACACATTTTACCCGTCCGTGCCCCCAAAATGTCTTCGCCACTCTTAAAGTCGTTCTTATCATTATTGCAAGTACGTCTTTTTAAGATTATTACCATCGGAGACGAAGAAAGATATTTTATGGTAGTGCAAATGCTCTTGTAGATTAAGAAGACGCTGAAGAAGGCTGCTAAACAGAGCTAAAGCCATCCAGCAGTGGAAGTCTCAAAAAGACTGTAGTAGCTGAGAGAAAGATCAAAGTTATGCATAGAAAAGGTCTACAACGAAAGTAAAAAATTTCACAGAACAACGATTCGAAGATCGTGGCTATATACAGTATAAGTTAGCGATAAGTTTGAAATTGGAAATACAGCTCTTACAGCCCTTCTTATACAGAGGAATTATCATGGAAAGTTTCAAAGATTTCAGAAAGATATCGCAAGAATTAGATAAGTTAAATAAATAACAGATAACAGGAACAAAGGGAACACTACAATGTTTAACAAAAGAAGCAACCATATGTGTTTCAAATCTTAGTCAAAAAATAAGTATAAAAGCTTAAGACAAATCGGTAGATAACCAGATAATGTAATTATATCTATATACTGTATGAGCAGGATAAGTATGCACTATATTGTCTAACTAAAAGAAGGCTTTTATAAACTGATTGGCAACATGATGATTATGTCTGAGTTCGAGCGCTGATGCATTGACGAAATGCCAATGTACTTCTTTCATCACTTTTTTAATTGTAAATGAATGCCAACGCATAATAATATATATAGAATCGTTCGGGGAATATCGAAGCAGATCCCTGCCTTTGCGTCCCTTCGTCCCTCCGCCAAAAGCTTTCTTAGCTAGTACGCGTCGGAAAGTGCCTGGGCAGTTCCCTAACTTCGACGTCTCTTGTTATTTCGAGCATTCTATAAAGATTAACTGTCCCACGGGGCATATGTTAAGACAGGTATAACTACCATTATATATATTCAGTGTGCTGACTTCGGTGAGACCGCTCCTCCCCTCCCCCTCCCCTTAATCCACACACTGTTCCAGATTGATGCAACATCACCTTCGCTTTTCGAGTGATCTGATACTTAGAGGTCAGCCTCGAATCCAAGTACACCCCCATATATGTGGCCTTTCTGGAAACGTTAATCTAAGATTCAAAGAGCCGCCATCTTTTCCAATGCATCGCGTTCTAATTTTTAGTTCACTGACTTCTGAGACAGTTTGTATATTCGAACCAAAACCGATGAAGAATAAGGTTATATACATGGCCAAATATTCGAACTTCGAATCTTAAAATAGACACATAGTTTTCTAGAATTCTCAGAGTCCAACCTACAAAAGATAAAAAGGTAAACGTTTCACTGAATAATAATATCAACCGAGTTTTCAAAGATAATGATAACGCCACAAAAGATAACTGGTGAAAAACCAACCACATTCAGAAACATACGACCTTGGAGTAGGCATTTAGATTTCTGCGGATTAAGACACAGCTTGTTTCCCTGTGACCATCGGTTAATAGATTCTAGATCATCATTGATACAACAAATGCCATCCTTAACAAGACCTACAGGTCTCGAGATATGCAGCTGAATATTACGATGTAATTGATAATATTGAACTGGAAAAAAATCATGACTGAATATTGAGAACAACAGCATACTCAGAATGGAGCCCTGGGGTCCCCCTGACGTAGTAGGCAGAAAAGCAAATAAAGTACCAACTGAAAAGACAGACAAATGAGGATCCTGAAGGTAATTAAAAATAAGCTTCGTGGCCTGAGGGCCAAAGTTAAAGTAACTCGCAAGTTGAACAGAGTAGTCGATGGTTAACTGTATCAAAGGCTTTGAAAAAATCAAGAAAAACTAAGATCGTTAACTCATTCCTATCAGCATGAAATGTTATTAAAAATTTTAAGCAAAGCGGATGTGCAACTGTGTCCGGTCTAAATGCAAATTGGTAAGTGGATACATTTATCCAGGACCTTTGAGACGAATGATAAAATACTAACCGGCCGAAAATCACCGCAACCAGCACTACGGGACTTTGGCTCAGGTCGATGCCGGCCGCATGTGATTTAATCTCATCAACAAATATTAAGACTTCAGTATTTGATGCATTAGAAAAGGCAAACGGAAACGTAGTGTCAGGAATACTACAACCGGAATGGTCGTCGGCAAACATATGGGAACAAAACTTATTTATTGATCAGTAAATTGGAGCGACTCGATCGAATACCAACTCTGCCTGGGCTTCTCCAGATCGTCATAGGAGGAAGCCTAGCGATATGTAGCTTGTTGCGGAAACGTTTTTGAACGAATCGTATAGCAGAAACAGTCTTATTCCTCATAAAAGATTCTAATTCTATATCTTTTACATTAGACATACTATAAGCTGCATAACGAGCGTCAATCAAACGACGAATGTTAAACTAAACAAAGGACATCGAGGACCATCGATATTATTTTAAACATCTTTACATATTATAAACAGGCGAATGACGCCAACTTTCGTCGATGCAGGCAGAACGAGTTGACTGATGTGATTTTATGCAATAGCTAGATGATGGAAAGACTAGCAAAATGGAGGGTGATGGATAGGACAACGTTATGTGATCACAGAGCCATTCAATTTGTAGTTAAACATCGCTCCAGAAGGAAAGAAAAGAGACCTATAAGGATTCCTGCATTTCAGTGCAAGAAGCCTACTTCTTCACAGATTGATGTCATTCTTGTGTCTGAAATCTGGCTTAAAACGGAAATAATAAAGAGTGTCATCTGTATACCGTGCTATGGAGTTTTTCTTTGTGACCATATAAGTCGTTGAGGCGGAGTTTTTTTACGGTATTGCCTAAGCTCAGAGAACGAGCGGCGGAGGGAAATTAGGGAAAAGGAGTTTGGTAAATTAACCTGGCAAATGTTGCAAGTGAGCCACAGTTTTTGGCATGAAAATACTGTGTAACATCTCAGTGGTTTCACAAGTACAATTCTTGTCAGTAGAATTACCTCAACCACTAGTACTCAAATATATTGTCGCGCCCTGTGCAGGATTTAACCCCACGTCAACAGAGGAGGAAATCAGTAAACGTGGTCCTCGGCCCGCTTGCCCACGGCGAGGCAGTTACAATCTTTGTTAAAACTTCGTTTAAAAGCAAAAGAGCTTTCTTCTCTGATAAAGTGATTCGTCGTGAAAAATATTATATATCTTCTCTTCTTCTCTGAAATTGATTGTGGCAGCACCAGACTTCTTTTAGGGACTGTGTATAAACCACCTAACTGCAACTCACTTGAATCTTTAACACTGATGACCTTATGAACATTGTATCTCGAGCCACAACATTTTAATTGGAGGTGACATTAATCTGAATTTTATTACACCAGTCAGTCTTGCTAATAACGCTGGATGCTCTGCCCTTACACCGACTGAAGGAAGAACCTTCCAACTTTACTAGTCATTACGCCTCCCTCCTGGATATCTTTATTACAGCACATCTCTCAAAGGCTTTATATTTTGATCAGCTCTCATCCCCAGGAATTTTAGATCATTATATTAACCTATGACCTACATCCTAATTTGACTGAAGGGCTTGCTATCTACTCCTATTGTGATTACCATAGCATTAACCCAGATGAGCTTTCCTTGGATGCCGGGAATATTGTATGGGTCCTTGCCTAATGTTAACGACCAGGTTGAATTCTTGAACGGCGCTATTAGCTATATGCTGACAGGCATGTGCCGTTGGTGCCGAGGAATCGAGGGATTGTATCGCATCCAACGATCAGTCTCATGCTTTTCCTCTCTCCGTACTATATAGCATATAAAGCGAAACAGTATTACGCTTCAGTTTGGCGCTGAAATGTGGGTTCACTAGTCAAAATGAGGTCTGTTTAATGAGGCTAACCGGATTTTTCCTGGAGACCTCGGTCCACTTTCTGTGTTCAATAACGCTTCGAAGTCGACCGAAGTTTCCCAGGAATGTGTTCATTGACGGCTGCCAGATTTAGTCTCGGTCAGTCTCGGTCAACTTTTCCTGCCCAAGCTCTAGACTTAAGGCAAACTCAGGAGAAATGTCATTCGTGGAAGTGACAGCCCAAGTTGTCCAGACGAGCTTAGTCGGCTTTGACAGTTTTCCTGAGATTGAACGAAGTTTTCTCGGTTAATCTGGGGCAGTGTCTCATTAAACAGACCTACGTTTTCTTGCATGCAGATCTTGATAGAGCAAAGAGAAGGTGATCTAAATTTTTAAATAATACGGAAAGGGCACATTGTTCTGAAATTTTATGGTCCTAAAGGTTCATCTTTAGCACGTAGGATGGGCATCGGTGGCTCGGCACATAACACTCACTTTTTTTTGCCAACAGAACATTTACTTGTAACCATTCAGTTTTGCAACAATTATGTATGTCCAGTTTCGATATATGTAAGGAAACAGATTGATCCCTCATCTACATTTACGATAATCTTATTTGATGAAACCTTACGAAGAAATAAAGGAAAAATTTGTGCCAACATCAAATGAAGGGCAGACAGAAATATTACTAGACGAAATATAAAATAAATTCATCTGCCTATAAAAGGAATTCTGGCTTTTAGTCCCATTACTTGTTTACAGCGACATCTGTTTACGTCTGAGATTTAACACCAACCACAGTCGAATAATCTGTACTTCACCAAAAATCTATGGAAGGAATCTTAAACAAATATATTCCAATTTTCTCAGGTAGTTGTGATCTGCAAATACCAAACAGGTGTTCTCAGTAAATTTGTTTACAAAAAATAAATATCTGAAAATAGCCCAAAGGAATCCGGCAAATAAAACGCGCGCATAAAAAACATGTTCTTCCTTCTGAAGTATATACCGCCAGAAAAATCAAATTAATCGACGATAACACGGGCTCAAATGAAATGAAACACACATGGAGGCTCTACAGTCGGCTGCCCTGCTTTTAGAAAATATTAATATTTCCTGATATTAACAGCAGCCTCGACTAAACTAAACCGTGAGATACACGAATTTTCAATGCCTGTGAGGAAAAAGGACTTTTGTTCAAATTCTCCGGGCTCAAAAAGATGGCGAGTCTTAATTCCTGTGAGAAATTATAAATGCAAATTTTCGCATCTTACGACCGACGTCGAGAGTGTGGGAATTTTTATCTGATTATCGCATGAAATGGAGAAATTTTAATTAAAAAGGGAAAGAATTTCCGCAGATGGGTAAATGCAAGACGTTAATAAAATTAAGCGCTCAGGATTAAATTAATCTTCCTAGAAATTCAGAGATTCTTGTGGTATATTAATGAGGTTTCTTTAGATAACTGGTCTTAATGCAGTTAAAAGAATTGAGGAAATTTCTGAATAATTTATTAGCGAAAATACTTTGAATATTTTTCTGTTGGAGTAATTTGAAATCATCTTCCTTCATTTGAGATGGGGACTGACCAAGAAACTCATTCAATTTCAATAAAAAAAAATCCTTAAAAAAATTCCGGAACCCTAAAAAAAAATCTTTTCACAGAAAGAATTCCGCTTTGAAGAGCATCCCTTTGATTCTTTTGATGATTTTTAATATATCAAGAATAAAAGGGACAAAAAAGGCTCATTAAATTAGATTTCAAATTTCTAACAATTCGTAGAAAAGCCCTGCGGTATATGTGTCCATATTATTTACCAAGTTATGTGAAACAATGGTTTATTAAAAATATTTTCATATAAGAGTGGGGTATTCAGGACAGTACCCACTAAGGAATATAAATTAAATTCCGCTACAAGCTAAACTTTAGCATCCAAAAAATAAATCTATTTCATGAATCATAGATTTGATTTGATCAGCAATATCGAGTTGCATTGCACTTAACAGAAAATTCGGCAATAAATATCTTCCAAGAAATACACGAAATACCATACTAGAATTACAAGGAGCGAGTAATAGATGTTATTAGAAGGACGAGTGTAGCGCTTGAAAGGCAGTGTCCAAGATATCGACATCAAATCTCTCTTCACATCGGCAACCTAATGATTTACTCAAAATTGTTGAAGAGCAATAAAAGCAAAACAAACCCCTTTTAGGGTGTGTTCATTAGGCAACACAATAGAATCCATCAGGAAGTGTATAAATTATGCAAATCCCCCATAAGGCAGCCCAGATTCCTGTTCGTTTTTTTATTATTAATTTCTTTTCTATTAATGAAACACATAACAAAGCTACGCATGTGCAACAGCTAGCATAAAATCACCGTCCTTCGTTCGTTAAAGAACAGAACGACAAGTGCAAGGATACGTCTGATGAGAGCTTGAAAAATAACTCAATGATCTAAAAAGTATTGGAGGATTTTTAGGCTTAGATTCGCCGTGAACAATATCTCCCACCTATTGTGAGATCGAAGAAAAGCCATGACACCAAAGCAATTATGGTTACAGACTTTAAGAAGTCAACAAATTGTTCCTCAACGTGTAAGATCCATGAAGCAACTACATTTAGAGAGGGATATATGCACAAATCGATCATCTTCCTTCTGAGATCTAAGCGCACGGCAGTGCGCAGGCCAAGTTCCAGCAAGAGGCCGCACGTACGCCATGCACTATTTACCCGAACCGCTTCGAGCTACTTTTGACCACCCTGTAACTAACTATTTGTCACACGAAATCGAATCAAACTTCACATACATAATACCATGACTGCTGTTAGTTCGAATACCAAATTGCATAACTGTAGCTTTAATAGTTTCGAAGTTATGGACTTTTCAAAATAGCTAAAGTGTCACTGACTGACTGACTCACTCACTTAGAGTTAATCAAAATTCTAAGGTACTTCTAGAAATGGTAGAGGGGTGGTTGAGGTGTCATTGGAAAGGTAATAGTCGATAATTCGATAGAATAAATCGAATATCTTATACCTTTAGTACAAAAATTCGTCGCTAGAGGCGCTTTTATGTATTTTTGATCTCAGGGGGTCGAGGGTGATATCGTTGGAAAGGGGATGATGAGTAAAATAATTCTTCTTCAGTGAGTTTAGTTCCAGGTTGTACCACGGCGGCGCTACAGTCGCTTGAACGTAAATTCGCGAAAACACTCTTTTTGCTCTAACTTTTTTATTTATTCATGGATTTCGAAACAACTTGGTGTAATGATAGATATTTTAGGTGCGCATAGGGTGGTGTAGAAAAAATTTCGAATTTTCGAACATTTTTGAAAATATCGAGGATTTTCGAAAAGTGATGGTGTTCAGTTGATCGCTAATATCTTTTGAACGGAAAAGCAAAGAGGGGTATGTGTTGGGGTGGGATGAGATAACGTTCCACCCTATACGGGGCTGTAAAAGAAATATAGCGTCACCACTCAAAATTTCGAGATAGGGTGGTTCAAAAATTTTGTAAGATTTTTCGCAAATTTCCTTACAACTTCGGTGTGTTATCGTGTATTTCAATGAAAATTGGTGTGTCGGTGCGGAGTGGGGATATTTATCAGCCTGTGTACTAAAAGTTTCGATTTTCGAAAAATTTTCGAATAAAAGTTTCAACTAGCAATTTGAGTCGATCGATGAGGCGATTTTTACTTTTGAGTTTGCTCATTGGCAACCCTTGAAAAAGGTGTAAATACAAGTAAAACTTGGGTAAAATAACAAATATAAGAATATATAAGGACTACTCTGAATACGAGTAATAAAATAAATGTTCCCAAAACAATAAGAAATATATTTTTACAAAAAATAGTGCTAATAAGCATTTTGGGTCTATGCGTACGTTCCGATTATCACTTTGTTAAATTCATTTAAGAATTTCATTTATATAATATCTATTGTCTACATTTTTGGCATAAACCACATTATCTACGTGAAATATTTCGATGAAGACTACGTCATTTTTTACGCGTCGACAATGACATAATTTACGTTGTTTACTGCACTGTCCGCGTTAGATGAAGTCCAAACGAAAGCTTTCAAGCTCATTGGCGACGAGACGATTTGACGGTGAGAGCTTGATAGTAGCCGCTCAATCCGCGCATTTGTTGTTGTATTTCCAGCAAAAACAATAACATCAACGTGGTCAAATCATCGTCAAGGTGTAAGCACCATAACGCTCTTTTATCGCTACTATAACGAACAATGTTCTAATGAACCCTCTGTTTTGATTCCTTGTATTTTTATCCCAACGTGTGATATCCACGCATCGAGCCGTGTTCACCCTTTCGTCATCTATAGGCAAGACCTAGCAGAACAGTGAGCCGAACTACACGAATGTAGCACAGACTACCATCTTCCGTCTTCCCTGCCGACTATTTACACTTTTTTATCCCACATCCCCATCTTTCTTCTTGCCAAGGTTGTGCTTAGCATCATAGGGCATCCCCTGAGCATTGGTATCACCATAAAAAAAACGAAAGTATCATTTTTGACAATAAACTTACTTTTTGACACATATGGATTTCGTGGTAAATAAGGCTCTTTGTAGCATTTGTACATTTCTCTGGCTTGATCTACTCTAGAATATGATTCAGCATAAATACTATCTATATTAAAAGAATTGAATCGATACAGAGGTATTTTCCTCTATTTTAAAAGTTTTACATCCTTGGAAGCATGAAAGAGGTACCACCTTATGAAATTAGATGTGCTAAAGCTGAAACATAGACAAATTTACGTTCGCGAGCTATCGGCTCACCTAGTAATTCTTTGAGTGAAAAATTTCATATTTATAAATTAGTTACGAAATTCATAACCAGAAACAGATAAATACTTTGATGAGTGATATTCAAAGCAAAAACCCCTGAAAACAATTGTGGATTCACTTGTGTTTCTGCTTTCCAAGAAAAGAAAAACTTTCTCCAAACACAAAAAAGCACAAACATTACCCAAAAATACGGAAATATATGCAAAAAAAATCCACATCCGTTCAACCTCATTCAGATTCCAAAAAACCCAGAGAGATGTCGTTTCGGAAGGGCTCCGGCGTATATAAATATTTTATCTTAATAAAAGAAAAACAGGGTAAACAGGTGCAGGCTTTGTGCTCCCTTCTTTCGCATGATCAACCCTAAACCCAATATGAGTTGAAGGAGATATCTCTTTTGAACTCGCCCCATTTGGTTATTTACATGCCCGCACCCAACACAAAGGAGAGGCAATGTTAATATTCAAATGGCACGAATGCCAGGACCTGTTGAAAGGCGCACTGTGCCAAAAATAACGAACCCGTGACCCACCACATTCAGGGACATTCGCCGTTTATTTCATTCATCTGCCCCCATCAAGCTTTTTGTGGAAAACTCACCCGGTGATGACAAAAAATCAAAGGGTGGATGGAATACAGCTGCAATTTACGAAAATCGTTTGGAGGAAAAAAGGTGAAACTTTGGGCAAGATTGGCGTGTGTATCACGTGCGAATCGGCACAGTAGTCTCCAACAACTTTTGAACCACTTGGCGTTTACTTTCCTAAGGCGCCGCCGTCCGTATTTGCACCTCACGCAATCCCAATCCTCAACAAGGTGGTTAATGTTCAGCATTTAATTTTCATTCCGTTTTCCATTGACGTAATTTGATTACGAAGCTGCGATGAATTAGAAAAATGTCTGTGGACCTCTATAATGTTGGTGATATCATTTTGGGGGAGGGTGCTACCAGCACTGGACCGGCCGGAATAATAATTTGTTTGCGTTAATTGATGGCATCTCGCGGGAGACGGCGTCATTCAAGCCACTCATCTGCTAAATCGAACTTGTTATGTACACACGTCTGAAGTCTGAATCTGTTAAGTCTCGGCAGGGCATGCAGCGTAAATTGATAGCGTGTTGTGCTAATTTTAAGCGATTATTAGATTATTAGTGACAAAGCCCATCGTGCACTGGATGGCAAGCAAATATTGATTCGAATCGACAAGGTGGCGACGAGGCGAAAGTTAATGCTTTCATGGAGACACCGACTCATGGCGTTGGCAGTGATGGCATGGGAATAACAACGTTTTGGTAATTATTTTGCAATGTAATGGTTAATGGAAAGCAGATGCAATTTTCAGGATTATTTGTTTTTGTGGCGTTTTTAAATGGACCCGGAGATAGCAGTAACATTATTTACATAAATCCCATCCAAAATTCGAAAGGGTCTGTGACAAGGTTTGGTTTCACTTGATATAAACCTTAAAATGTCATTCTTTTATAGGGGCATAAACCCCAACACACTCAAATTTGGTGCCAATTTTAGGGGCGGATGTCTTACGATCTGCCTTTTCAGATTAGTCTGACTGAAGCTTATCTTATTTGGATTACTTATGGTGTCCCTCAAGGCTCCACACTGCCTTCCGCTCTGTTTTCATTGTTTATTTCGGATCTTCTTTCGTGCCTTAAATTTTCTAAAGTAATTTGTAAGTTTTTTTTTTATTGTAAGTTTTGTTTTCCGAAAGTAACTACTAAGAAAATGAAGAAACGCACCTTGTGATGATGCTGAAGACCATAATGGCGAAAGCGTCACTTCGATCAGTATGCCTCTTGCTTTGACATTATTTCGATAAATAACAACTACAGCTTCTCACAAATGAAACGGAAAGGCAATACTTGATAAAGCAGTCTGGAAAGAAAACTGAACCTCCTGTAAACCAGAAAGTAGCATTCCTAGCATGGGTTCATCCGGTGCGATAATTCATGATGTTATCCCTTCTTCCTCAGAATTGCATCAAAAGTTGGCTAAACATAGTTACAAGTTCTGGAATTGAGAAATTTGCCTGCCCTTCGCATTTGTTTATTTTTGGTACTACACTAGCTATTTACATTGAAATAGTGGACAAATTCCTTTGTGGGAAACAAGTGCGATTTCGTAGCCATTGTTTAGTTATTATTTTCATCATTATTCCCTACAAGTTTTTCAGCAAACAAAAGGAGCCAAGCCAAGAAAGAAATACCATTTCAAAAAGGGTTCATACTTGTTAATTGGCAATTAGGCTGTCATGTGGAACGACCAAAAGAAAAGTTCTAAGCGTGAAGCGAGGAAATTGTGGTGTTCCACAGGGTTCTATTCTAGGGACACTGTTTTTCTCAATCTTCATTATCATTGGAGTTATTTTTAACAAAACTTTGACTTGGAGTAATCATGCTAGTTTGACCGTTGGGAAAATATATTGTACTCTTCGCTTGCTCTCTGTGTCTTCTACTTATACACCTCTTTCAACCAAACTTATGCTGGTGCAGTCGCTTATTCTTCCTATTATAAGATGTGGATACGAGATTTATGCTGCTAAGTTAGACTCTTCGTCAATGCGTAAGCTTAATGTGGCTTTTAACTCTGCGGTTCGTTACATTTATGGACTTCGTCGATACGATCATGTATCTGCATATACTGGCTCTGTTTTGGATCTTCCATAATCTCCTATATTTATCAACGAATATTAATACTTCTTTATAATATACTTAATTATAAACAGCCCGAATACCTTTACCAAAGATTTGCTTTTGCGCCCTCTAAACGCACTAATGCTCTGATCGTTCCTAGGTTTTCTAGCTAGGTTTCTGGATAATAAATAAAAGGTTTAAGCTTGAGCTATCTAATTTTAGTTTTCCTTGAGATACTTACGTTCATATTGCTACTTTAATATAATCTTATTAGTTATTTAATTTACTTATATATATATATATATAGATGTGGAACCCAATATGTAATAATCCTTTAATTTCTTCAGTCCGGATTTCATTCAAAACATAACAGCACCACTTCTTTGACCTGACAGGGATTTATCGTCAGATCGTAAATAAGACTGAAAGCTTTATAATCGGGTGTTATATGTATTTACAAAAATGCAGCTTATACTTCCGGTTTCCCACCAGTTATGTTAAACAATATCAGCATCTCCTGTAGCAAGTCTGTACAAGGCTTAGGCATCACATTTAAATGTAATCAGATCATGTTAACGTCCTTATTAGTAGAGTTTATAGTACCCTTCGTCAACTATGCTCTTCCGCCGCATAAATACATGTACCGCTTTGGTTAAATCCATTATGATGCATCTATTCACATTTGTATGTGAAATTTTTTGCGAGCCCGATTCCACTTTTTTAAGTAAGCTTAATATCGCACACAGTCTAATTATCTTTTAATAAATTAATAAACTGCGTAGAGTCAGTCCGAAAGAACAATCTCAATCATAACTCCCAGCTATCGTTATCATACCATTACCAAACAATTTCTTGCCCCTCTCATCAGATTATAGTTAGTAATGGAAATAAATATATAAAGAAATAAAAATGCAATTTTTTACCATTCGTTTGAAAACATTGGATGTCACCCCCACGACGGTGTCACCCGGTGCGGACATCACTCCCGCAGGCTCCTAGGATCGCCAATGAAACCAGGGAGACATTCTTTTCTTTCCTACTTTCTACCTAATGAGGAGCTATTTCTTGAACAACGCAGATGCTCCTAATCCTCGTAATTTCAGCAGGATAGAGAAAATTAAAACTCTGCTAGAAATGGACAATAAATACAGTCCTATTTAAGGGCGGCGTCACTTTTAAGCAATACATTCTGGAAAAAAAGAAGGTACTCTTGGAGTATGTTGTCCACAACACAACTTCTCTTCTTCCGCACTATTTAGGAAACTTGAATTTCAAAAGATATGTTGTTGTGGGACTGTCCATCAAAGATGACGGGGAATGTGCTATGGTGCTATGCTTTACTTCGGGTGCTGCATCGAACGTAAAACCCCAAAGCAAAGCGCACATTTCCACAACAAATGACAACCCAATTTCTAAAGATATGGAGTTCGTTAATAATCGAAAGGTGACCTACAGACTTTATCTGGCCAGAAAAATGAAAAGTCTATACATACTCTAAAAAATATTCATAGACTTACAGCACAAGGATACTTCATCAACAGTTACGGGTACGCAGTGTAATCCCTCATGCCTATTAGTCATGATTCTGCTTAAGTACTACCTTTACAGGGTGGTAACTTGACATCGGATTCAGTCGAATGAAAAGAGATTAATTCTGTATCTTATAAGAGGTGCCCCTTGTTGTCGACCATTACAATCTCCGTAATATCATATCGAAATTAAGAACATTAAACACTTAATCGCAACTAAGGGCACTAACAATGCTAGCTTTGAAGAAGTCAACTCGAAGTCACATGCAGAGGGGAAATGCTTGATTCAAAGAGAGCTCCCATCACCGGCATTACTGACGCTTACCTACTATTAGTACAAGGGATTACTTGTAGAAGGAAATAGTTTGTTCCAAAGATATAATATACAATGGTCCGCATCTGCGGCGGGAAATTTAATTCTTACGACAAATACTAAAGGCAATGATCCAGCCCCTAATATTTGTTGTATGTGTAGCAGGGACCATATTAAACTTAATACGACCTGAAAGAAAAATGCAAAAATAGCTACTAACGTGCAGTATATACAAACAACAAGCCGTAAAGACCAGTAGGTGTCGCTCAGAATAGCATCCAAGAGAAATAGGGAGGAATAAATTATGTAAGAGTATTATAGTGGTTAAAAAGAGGGCTATTCTAAGTAGTAATACAAAACCATCAGTATTAGATATCAAAGCTATTAGTGACATTATAAAAGTCATTAAATCTTCAAATACTTTACCGAGCTCCTTACACTACACGAAAGCGAACTTCTCTAAGAGGCTATTCTAGTGGTGATTATCCTAACGATGGATAAGACTCTAAATTTGTCATTCGTCGAACCAATTTGCCAACCAAGGCAAGTGGCAATCATGTATGCGAATGTAGTTACTTCAAAGTATTTGATTTCAAGTGCGAAACGCTTGAGGTTCTAGAACGAAGTCCTGGCCAGGATACTTAGGTAAATTGATATTCCCATCATCATCGGGGTCGAGGTCGTTAAATCACTCCTTCCAATGTGAAAGTAAGAGCTGTGTGTGCGATGAACTTCGAGTTCAGTTGTAAGTTAAATCTTTGAGTGAAATACACTTGGAAAAACTCTTGAAAAATGTCCACATATATTGCCAAAGTTTTATATTTTTTATCTTAGTTTTTACTACAGAATATTTTTAAAATTATAATTGGTAGATTAGTTTTCAAGCATAGGATTATTTTACGTTTACAGCATGAAAGCCCCTGGCTTGGTAATAAAATTCTGACTTCCAAAAAGATCAATATGACTTGCTGTGATCGAAACATTTTCTCTATCCACCTGGAAGAAACATTTCCATTCATGCGGACATTTTTCAAGTGTTTTTCGAACTGAATTTCACTTTAAAATTTAATTTCATTTAAAATGTTTATGTCCAACAAATGCTTCCATCTTGTGTTTATTTGTAGCAAATCTATATTGCGAGGAATTGTATTAGATTGTATTGGCACAAATTTTGTATTTTACACCTCTGATGGCGTATTTCATGATTTTAAGATATGTACTGGAAAGAGAACGTGAGCAGGAAAGGAGAACCTAAATTTTTGTATGGACATTATTTTACGATCAATAGATAGAAAATGTGTAACAGCAAAATACGAAATAATGTTTATTAACTATTTCACGCCCATTACATTCTTGGATTGCCTGAGAAGTTATGGTATCTGCTGAGGGAGACAGAGCAGCACTTCACTTTCAAAAAAACCTGCCTCGTGACGTGAGTCATGACATACGAACTCCATAAAATAGGTAGAATGATTTAGTCTAGTTTTAGCATTTGTAAAATAGAGTTTAAATGAAGAGAATTCTACTTAGTTCAATAAAATTCGTTTTTTCCAATAAAACTTTAAACGAAAACTTTTATATCTGAACAGAACTGAAAAGACTTCTAAAGTCAGAGAAAGATTTATAAAAAAAAATGAGTAGAGATTTATTGGACTAATGTACATATGTATATATACAGAGTGATATGGAAAGGTGTGTTCCAACATATGCCAATCGATTCTACGTATAGGGTGTCCTGATCCTCTACAATCACTCCTTCACCCTTATTGTTTGGATTAAAAATTTTTTGTCTTTGGAGAGAGATACTCTTGTTTAAAATATAGCCTATACGTACGGCAATGTATGGGACTTGTTTGAAAGCAAATGCCTTTAGTTTTCAGACGGTACCTAATACTCCCCTCATTCTCATTTCCAGCAACTTAATTTAACCTATCTATCTATCTAATCTATCTGCAATACTATTGAACAAATTCAAATTAATACAGGGAAAAGTACACAAGATTTACAACCTTATTTACTACAGTAATAACTTGGAAGCTAAATTATGATTATAAAGGAGAGTATAATATTAAGGTCGTGTGACAAATAAGCTAAACACTGGCTAAATCTATTACCTTTCCATTTGAGGGATCTAGGATCAAAAGTCACAAAATCCAATTTTCAAAATTTTTAAGGCACTGATGCCATTTCATACAATACCTACCACTATATCATTTTCCGTTGCTTTTAATTTCAAAAGTTGGAAATTCCCATATGAATGGCCCCTCAAGAAGTACACTTATTTTCAAAAGTCGAAAACTCCAACAGTGGTTGAGAATCAAAACGCACAATATCCACTTCAAAATTGTTGTTTCAAACTAACAAAATCCATATAGAAAGTAAGTGGAAAATAATTTTCGACATTGAAAGAAGCAATATCCTTTTCAATTTCCTAAGTAATTTTTGCGTTTGAAGACGTTGCTGCTATAGTTTTGTCCGTGAAAAAAATTATGGCCTTATTTTTCATTCATTTGTGATTTACTTTTAGTCGGTGCTTTCGAACAATGGTTTTTTTTGTAATGGTTGTGGGACGTAACGCAAATCCCATGAACTTAGGCCACTATTAAACCCATTGTTCCTCCACCCGAGGAGGTAAGAAGGTGGGACAGATGTTGTCAGAAATTTAACCACCAGGTCGACTTTGTGAAAGCCAGTATACACTCCCACCCTCTTTCGCCTGCCTGATGCAGTTCACCAAGGATGTAATGTCCCAACTGTCTGAATTTGTTCGTCGAGAGTGACGGACAATGGCACAAAAAGTTTGTCACTGTCTCTGCTTCCTCCCCGCAATCCCTGCAGACGGGATCGCCTGAGCGACCGATCCTATGTTGGTGTGCCCTTAGGAAACTATGTCCCGTTAAGACAAAAACCAGTAACCTTAGTGATGGTTTATTTAATCTAAGAAGTTTAGATGTGGAGCAGGCGTTAGGAGGGCCCCACAGTTCATTGGTCGTACCGCCAAGTGGGGTCACGTCCTACATCTGGCGATGTTGGTTGTTCGCCCAGTTTGCTCCCTGTTGTTTTGGAACATGTCGTTAAGGACCCGTTTGCAATCTCTTACCAGCTTGAATGTGACAAAGGGTTTCATCAGGGCTTTAATGGCCGCCTGACTGAACACTCCTATATTCGATTGTAATGCGTCATGCGTAAGCACTTAGTTCCAATGCTTATTGCAATATTTATTAATATAATTGAGAATTGAGCCGTTGATTTTGAAAGTGGCGTAAGTAACATTTTTCAATTTTAGCAAAAATCGACGTATAATTTAAGCTCTTTAAAATAAATTTTTACTATGGTTGCAAAAATGGACTTATCCCACTTTCAAAAACAACGGCTCAATTATTATCGGGGAGATATTTTATTGTTAAATTCATTTTTTGCAAGAAATATAAATTATTGTTGCAATTATTGTGTTCGAAAGATAGAAGACATTGCTGTTCCTGTCAGACCGCCTCAAAAACCCAGAAAACAGAAGAGAACTCAGCAGAATTGGATTCGTGAAAAAGTTAAACTAAAAAGGTATTTATTTATAATAATTTTATTCCTATTTCAATGGATTTTCAATCGCTTTTAAATCATCAAGAAATGCTGCTTCTGACCTTCAAGTATAAGAGCCTGAATACACTTGATATAAAATAGTTTTGTAAATTATTTTATGAAAATAACACAAAAGTGCCTGACGATATATTTATTTTAAAACATATAAAAATGCAATCAGTTAAAACGAAACGAATCGTTAATGGAAGATACAAGGAAAGGAAAGGAAACGAACCCTAATTCACATTTGTCTTCAAACATTCAAAAGGGTTTTAAGAATTTCTCGCCACAGAATCAATCTTATTTCAACAAAATACTTTGAATCTGGTGAAATACCGAAGGAAAGAAGGTACAAAAATCGCAAAGAACACCTGTTTTCGGAAAAGCTACAGGCTGTAATCCTTTTTGTCCAGAAATTTAAAGTTTTGGAAATACATCCCTTACTTCCCGCGTTGAACATACTAAAAATGTGGAAGCAGCGACAAAAGGAATCACAGTGGAATATGCTGGTGAAAGAACCTTCTTTCTGGACAGTTTTTAATACTAATTTTAATTTTGGTTTTGATATACCCCAGACTGATGTGTTGTACTCAAAATGTCTTCAATTCGCAGAAAAGATAAAATTCAATGTGATTGAACAGGAGAAACAAACTCATATGGTACCAAAACGAATCCACAAGGAAAGATAATGAAGAATTAAAATTCTTTAAGCATATTATTGACAATCAGACGAATCACTCAGAATCAAGCAGAGATGATGGAAATGAAAGTGGCGAGTGTGAACATTTTGAAGAATTGAATGAGTTCAGGATTTGAAACACAAACCAAATTATATTATACATAATTTTCCAAAATAAAGAAAGATTTGAAGGAAATTTTCAATTCGTAGTTTAGTTTTACCTTTGAAAAAAAAATGCATTTCAAAACTAGAAAAATGTTCAAAGCGATCAAAAATAACAAAATTTCAAAATAAAATGTGGAAATAATTTCAGGAAACTCCGTAAAATTCAAATTTGAATGTTGCTTTATAATTCAGAATAATAGATGATGCCGGATTACATTTTTGGGAGAGCAAACCAGTTTTCACGTTTTATCTCAGAATACATTTGCATGGATATTGTTACTTTTGATTCTAGACCCCACATCCATACTAATATTATCTGTAAATGCGAAAGTAACTGTGTCTGTCTGTTACGCTTTCACGCCTAAACCGCTGAACCGATTTTGATGAAATTTGGAACAGGGATAGATTAGATCTTGGAGAAGTACATAGGCTACCTTTTGTTGCGAAGGGGGTGAAAGTCTGTATGGGAGTCCGTCATTATTGAAGATAAAACCATGAAATTTTTTATTTAGGCGCGTGATAAGAAACAAATAAACTTTTTTTTCAAGGGTTTTTGAAATTTCGACCAACATGGGGGTGAAATTGGGGATGAAAGTTCGTATGGAAGTCCAAACATATCTATTTATGCTTACTATATTTATCGGAGAGATATACATGTTAAGGAAATGCACCCGAGACATGTGTGGAAAAACGGAATACTTAAACATTTGCCGCCTAAACATATACGCGTCGCGAGCGCGAGACTCGCCATACGCCATACACAATGTACGCGGCGGCTTTGGCTCGGCGGCGGCGCGGTGCAGGGTAGTGGGGGAAGCATCACTAAGTGTGGCTACCCGAACGGGCAGATACGTTAGGGCAGGCGAGTGTGTCGCACGTATGCGAATACTAAAATTTTTCGCTGCAAAGATTTCGATTTTTTACAGGATTTTTAGCTTTCATCAATGTTCTTCGGTAAAATACAATAGTTTTGTTTAATATAAAGTTCTTCCGGCTTTTTGATAGGTATTTTGCTTATTTTTATTATTTCGACGCTTCTGATGTGCCTCGCAAACGCAAATCTAATCTAGCGCGTAGTTCTAGCAGAGCTCGAAGGATGGAAAAACAAAACACGTAGTTTATAAAAATGTGTTAAAATAAGATATTTACAGTAAATGACAGCAGTTTGCAGTTAGTTTATATTTGTATTATTTGAAACATTAATATCCTAAAATAAAAAAGGCTGCCCAGAATAACTATTCCACGCGGACGAAGTCACGGGCAAAAGCTAGTTTACTATATTTTCGAGCTTGCCAATTCTTCTTCTTTTCTGCCTAAATCGCTAAATATTTCTAATAATATTTCTAGTATCATATATATTTTCAAA
This sequence comes from Dasypogon diadema, assembly GCA_006980735.1. Taxonomy (NCBI): domain Eukaryota; kingdom Metazoa; phylum Arthropoda; class Insecta; order Diptera; family Asilidae; genus Dasypogon; species Dasypogon diadema. The sequence continues at coordinate 12,626 of QYTT01089232.1, read as the reverse complement.
ATGTATGAAAAAGATTTAAGAGCTTTAGCTTACTTTTACTTTAATTGAAATGATAGGCACAGCCGTGAAATTAACTGCCTAAATTTCCACTGTAAACTGGAATTTAGGCGGTATTTAGCTTGTTTGGGACACGTCCTAAGATTAATTCAAAAAAACTAATTTTAATTACAAAAATAAATAAAGCAAAAAGAAAGGGAAAAGAGAAGCAAAACAGAACAGAAAGCTGCATCCTTAAGCTCATGCGAGGGGGAAATATAATAAAATAAGTATAGGCTAAGTAATATGAAAGATTATTCCATAAGCGGATGCTCTGGACGAAGATACCCTTTGTGTTGGGAAGAGGATCTGAAAAAATACTCTTAGATGTTCCGGTCAATTTACACTTACCGGACCGTAACTAGTTAGGCCTATGGTGTCATATCCTCTTCCTTTGTCTAGCAAATATTATATTGTCATGGGAACTGCGCATGCATAACAAGTATCAGAAAAATCACCTCAGTAGCAGTGGTTCAAAAATTTATTTAGATTAGGAAGCCCGTGTAGAACCCGGGCCCTATGCACCTAACACTTATTTTAATCTGAAAATATTGTATTATAATCACTGTGCACATGTGCTTCAAGCAGATTAGTTCAATCGATTTGACTCAAAACTTGATTTCAATATTTGATCCAGATCAAGTTTCTAAGCTAAATAAAACTATGTAATAATAATAAAAATATACACCGAAAAGGTTAAGCGCGTACCTAATAGTAATATCATTAAACCACTTTCAATAAAAGTAACATACCCTATTTTATCTCTAAATCTCTATTTTGACCCCAATAAATATCAGAACTCTGCACTGCAAATATTGGGAACAATCGATTCATTCGTTGAACCATATAATTTTCAGAAAAGCCAAATTATCCAAAAATATCCTATATCTCTCCATCATAATGGGTGATTCCAAAGGCAAATCATATTCACTTGAACGTAAATATTTAAATAAGCGACGTAAACATATACGAGGGCCACAACAAAGGGTCGACCTAATCGATCCTTCAAATCACTAAGCAAATTGACCCGAACCCAGCTGATTACTATGAATAGAAACCGAAGCGACGTTAATTTCTTTTTCAATAAATCTTCGGTCCATAGTCTTGACTCTTGAGTCAATTACCTCTTTAAATGTTGACCAACATAGATTACAGGAGAGTATCGTATGAAACTAGGTGATAAACATCATAAAGTAAAATTAGATAGCGTCTGAAAGCAATCGTTTGTCACATGGACGGGAGATCTGGGGTATGAATTCATCCTCCTTCCCGAAAAATATGCCAAGAGCTATTTTCTACTGCCGCCGATAGGTAAAGTTTGTACAAAACTTTGAGATCTATAAATATTTAGACTCGCTCATATTTAACGAAGAGCTTTTGTCGCCCCTGGGGCCACCAAAAATGCCCGGTGACATAAACGTATGAGGCCCATCACCGCCTTCCTTCCCCTTCGATCGATATATTTACGAGTATCATTTGAATCCGGTGATTGTTGAGAAAAGACACATGTGCGTATGATAAAATCTTCTGTTGAGTTAGAAATTGATATTTATGAGTGAATGACTGGTGACTTAAGACAAATCTTGCGTAATTGCGGGTTCCGCCAAATGTTTAGTCAATTAAGATGAAACACTTCGTGCTGCAATTAAGAGGAATCTCCTGCGGTTTTCAGGTATTATTACGACAATAATGATTTTATTTCATAATCTGCTCTTCAAAATGTTTTATTTATGGATATTTATGTTTTTATTATTGAAAACTCTACGGAGTGAGTGAGTTGACTAAGCACTGGCAGCTTCTATGGCTACAAACTAGAAAAAAGTTTATACAAGCACGTGTCCTACAAAGATTCATTACTAAGTTATAGCCACTTGAGGTTTTCAGACCATTATCAGGAAATCCATAGTTGTTTTCAAAGGTGACTTATTTTAAATAATTAGTGTGGTTTTGTAATTAATTGTGAAAAAAACGAAGACTAGGTAATACTTCGAAGAGGTGTCAGACATGAATTTGATGTGTGGTTTAGCCTTAGATTATATAAGTAACACAGGACAGGCCCTAATGACAGATGGAGTAAGCTGCTCGGTAATGTGTAAGCACCGACCTCTATAATATGGACTGAGCATGTTACTCAAACTGCATTAAATTGAATGGCACCACTTTTATATTGCTGTCTCTTTTAGAATAAGCATTCTGTGTCTAGGATAAATGCCAATTTTACCCATAAGATACCCAACAACAAAAAAGGATGGAACTACATTCCCTCTCGTTTCTAATAAGTATTCTGTGCCCTGGATAACTGGCCCCACATGAGATAGCAAATTGAGCAGTCCATTTATTAGAGGTCAGTGTGTGTAAGTAAGATAAATTGTGAATGTGTGCGTTTCAGAAACGTCAAATAAGCATATTTTTTACCAATTTTTGCATGGAGAAATGTCAGATAAGCATAATGCGAGCGGCTTACTCTGAAGTCACACGTACAGTGTATATGAAAATTGTAGCCTATCCTGTCTTAGTTATATAATCTAAGGGTTTAGCACACAGGTTACTGATGTGGCCATCGGTATTTCGCGAAGCATTTTCTTTAAAGATTTGTTGTCTAAGTATAATGTAAAAACAAAGGATAAGCATATAGATGAGTGAAAAAAAATTGTTTGACACATTGCAATAGGGTTGAAGGAAGACGACTTTACGTAGATTATTTCCCATGCCATTGACTATGACGTTTACCAAATTAGGAAACTTCCGAAGGGATACACAGGGTGTTTGATGCATCGTTTGCCAAATTTAATTGGCCGAAAGGAGGGGTCATTTGAAATCTCTTCAGCCCCAATAACTCATTCTTGGCCCCATGGGTTTTTCTATTTCAGCTTTTTAATTTTTTTTTTACAAATCCAAAAATTCCGCATTTAAACTTAAATTAAAAAAATAAATTATTGCGATAGCCTATAAATTTAATTTTAATTTTTATGTGTACTGTTGGTTGGCTCTATCGAGTTCAAAATTACTTGGAAGTAATATCTAGTCTTCATCACATCAGCCTGATGTGTCCCGATACACAAATTTAGGGAATTAGTGAAGTTATTGAAAGGTTTTTATAGCATATTGCATACCGTTGGAAAGGGGATAAACTAGAGAACTTTTTAAAAGAATTCGAAGATCACGATCGCTTTCGATCGATTTGGAACGTCATTAGATGTAAAACGTTCAAATCGGAAGATATATAATGCGATGGTGAATTAACTGGAATATCTCATAGTATTTTATCAATAATGCGTTGATAAGGATCTCAACAACTTTTGTCAGAATAGAAGTGAGTGCTGTTGGTCTGTAGTTAGAGGGATCGCACGTCTCCCCTTTTTAACGAATTGATTGAACATGGAAAAGTTTCCATAGTGATAAAAACATATCTTTTGAATATCATAAATGAAACATATTCATGATAGGTTTAGCCTAACATCCGGTGCCTTTTCCATAAGTGTATCGGTTAATATCGTAGTTCACCCACTTCAGTCACCTTGAGATAAAAGCTAAAACAACGAAGTAACGAACATTTTATAGAACATAAGAAATTATATTGCCGAGCAGATCAAGAAGTAACTTAGGTTTAAGTAATTATTCCGAGACCAACCCAGATCACCAGCCAACTTATACCATCCGAATGATAATCGACTTAACAAAGATGCAACACATACACATGCATATTCACTCTGCACTTAATCTTGTTTTCCTTCTATATCTTCTAAATATTTGATCCATATTAACACACACCCACACACAAATCTACTGATTTATATTCTATTCGCACACACGCTCAATATCTATCCACGTCGTTACCGAGTATCTATCCACACACGTATTCAATATCTTAGCCACACATCTACACATGGTGTAAGCTCCTAGTTTACGGAAATCCATTGGATCTTCCACTTAATAGATATATTCTACACTCATTGATTCACGGTGTTTGAGGATCTACAAATGGCAATATTCTAATTTAAAAACAAAAGCAGGAAAAGGGACAAGTCTATGGTTTTGGAGTTATTCCAAGGTGTTACCAGCACTGGCCAACAGGAGTCTTTTAAGTTTGGATAGTTTTCAAACATGGCATTAAAGATAGTAGATACAGATTGAGATGTGAGACAGACTGACCCGGGAAAGAAGAAAAGAGGTGAAAATAAAAAAAACACGCGAAAACCAGACGATACTTTTTTTTCTTTCGCTGGATGTTAAAAACCAAGAAGCAGCAAGGAATAAGAGGCATGTGCGGGTAGTGTGAAAGTGGTGGATAATTCAAATAAAAAACAAAGAAAATTTTTCAGCAAAAAGGACGAAGAAAGGAAATCGGAAAACCAAGAAAATAAGAAAACTAGGATAAAGGAAAGAACAGAGCAAAAAATAGAACAAGGAAAGGAGCTATAATTGGTTTAGACCAATCATGTTATACCCTATACGTAGGGACGAAAAGAAAATAATGCTGACCTTCAAATCTGCAGGCTGTCCTACTATCTGCAGCCTGAAGACGCGCCCTTTAGCTTTAATTTGCCATTTCGTGAATATTCTGTTGACCTGTAGTAAACCCTGTCCGCCATTTTGAATCTCCAAAATTTGACTCCAGATTTGAAATCAGCGACCTCCAAAAACCCATATGGATTTAATTTCATGATGTTCCAGAAACTCTTGAAAAAGTTAACATTTACGAACGCATTTAAGAAATTCGACTCTGGATTCGCAATCAACGACCTCGAAAATCTATATTTGCATATTTTCATGACGATCGCAAAAACTTTTGAAAAAAGTTTACACATCCAGTTTTAAAAAACAAAACTTTCATGTGGCAGCCCTCTAAAGGATTTGGCAGATTTCATTAATTTCCTGCCAGGATATTTAGATTTTACTAAAGTACTTGCGTGCCGAATTTTATCCATCTACTTCGAAACGTTCTCGTTTTAGAAGGAAAATATCGGTTTTTTATTTGACGTAGCTGGAGGTTTCATATGGCAACCCTATTAAGGAGTAGTCCAAATTGGTTCACTTATGAACTTGATCTTTCATCATTAATAAAGTATCTGTGTACTAAATTTCAAGTCTCTAGCTTAATGCATTCTTGAGATAACTCGTGGACAGACAGACAGACGGACATCTATTAAACGATATCTTTTCTTCTCCCATTAATGGCAATGTAGTTTATTTCTGTGTATTATGAATATTGCGATCCGTTACAAAGTTTGCTCAAAGCTATAATATCCTTCATTTAGGGTATAAAAATGTAAAGGAGTTAAGGAAATACAATGTAGCTTTAGATAACAATTGAGTAGGAAATCACGTAGATAAGAAGATAATGGTGTAGGGAGTAGGTGAAGCTGAAACGATCTGTATCTGCCAAGGAAAAAGCACAGCACTTTAGAAGCCGGTCTAGTGCCTTCAGATATGTCGAGGCCCTTGATTAGTATTACACACAAAGGGTGGGTCCGATATAGTCGATGGAAGGTTTAATTTTG
>QYTT01089230.1:0-13682 GCA_006980735.1 Dasypogon diadema | reverse complement strand
GTATCATAATGTGCTCGACGAGCGATCAGAAAGAGGACTTTTTCGACTCTGGAAATGAAAAGCAGATTTGTACTTTATTCACGATTGTGTATTTGATAAAGTGTCTGGAATAAATTTTGACATTTGATACTAGAAAAGCAAAAGTCCACGTTTTTACAATTATACGCAAATTTACAATTATAAGCAAATATGAGAAAAAGATATTGGTTGCATTGAAATTGTTCTCCTCCTCATCCTCAAGCGAAAGAAGAAATTGCTACTACTTTGACTAGATATCTCAGAATTCCTTGAATGAAAATCAACATGTTCATGGGGATTTTGTTAAATTGACAGCTGTGTCATCTGAACATGAAGGAAAAAGTCGAGCACATTTCTGCTCTGCCCAAAAGTTGCTCTGCTTGAGAGTTGCCCTGCCAGAGAGTTGATTTGCCTGAGAGTTGCTCTGCCCAAGAGTTGCCCTGCGCGAGAGTTGCTCTACCCGGGAGTTGCTCGACCGGAAAGCAGATTTCGAGTATACGACTCGAATACGCTATGAGATCATTTCCTTTCAGTGTAATCCACACTTTATCTTTGACCTTTGTGTTATCTGTAAAAAATGGTTTCCGGACAGTGAGAAATTATTAATAACGCTTAAGTAGCTAGTTTTGAGTGCTCAAACCAATTTTATCAGTTTCAGACTGCTTTTAATTTTGTGTGAAAATCGAATAAGTCGAGACTTAATTACTTGAGTCTAAGTTCCAAATTATTGATTAAATTTAACATTTTGGTCTATCTATGTTATATTCTAGGACAACATTAGCTGTGTTTTTTTGCGCTGATCCGGATCATTGAAAATTTTGAATTAAATTGACCTCTTAAAGACAGGCAAATAATCAGCGATTTTGAAATCTAAAAAAATTCATCATATTGCCATGAGGTTGAACAATTCAAAACCTCAAAACGTGAACTCGATATTTTCTAGGTTCGATTTTGACAATTCCTACGGTTCAAAATCATGGCAATTTGATTAATTTTGCAGACTCTGAAAATATCAACTACTTGTACGCAGTTTAGGGGTCGATTCAATTCAAAATTTTCAATGATCCGGATCAGATGCAAAAAAAAACACAGCTATTATAAAATAACAGCAAATTCAAAGAAATTTCTAGCAATTTTTATTTTTTATAATCTGACTTCCTGTTGCGATATTATCTTGGAATTTTAGGGGATCGAATAGGTAGCGACCTGAAAAGTGGACTTTCTTTTGGAATTTGTTAATACATTTAAATACCAGCTATAAAAACCAAACATCAACGATTACGATATACAAGTGATTCATAAGTACGTGGGCAGTTTAGTGATGCTGATATTAAACTTTTTAAAACTAGAGAAATTGAAGTATTGGATACACAGGGTATTTTTCCCCTTGCGACCTGTTTGTACACTTTACTGTGGTAGACGAGCTTGAGGATCTTAGTGAGGTGAGAAGCTAAGTTGAATTAAATTCGACATCTCTACAAAAAAAATAGTTTTATTATTTTTGACCATCGACGGGAAGCTAAAAAAACTCAAACAAGCGCCTCTTGAATACCCTGAGCGAGCCAATATGCTGGATAACCGCAGGAAGAGAATTCCACACCCGAAGACTGAATAACATAGGAACGCCAACCAACCAACTAATCAAGGTGTTAAAATGTGGCAAAAGGCAAAGATCTCTACACAGATGCAGTGGTACATTGATATAAATTACTTTATGAAAAAAGTCAACAATCTATAGTGCAAAAACAGTTTATGTGATATATGATTGTGACGATGCGACGTAAGTGGAAAAAAAATCTGATACAGTCATTAAACGCGACATTGATCCAATTAAAGCAACAAGCATCCATGGGAGAGGAAGGTCAAAAACTGTAATATAACAGATTTTACAAGTCGTAGAAAATAGGAGTTCTATGCTGCTGCCTAAAACTACCTAGGTGTTCCATACACCTTCCCCAAAACTGATTTAACATTATTGTAGCATGTCATGTCAGTATTAAGCGATACGCCTAGGATGAATGCGGGGTGTAGTGATGATCATGTGATTTGATTTAGCCGTATTTAAGCGAAGTTAGTTATTCATCCAGTTGGTCTGGTCACGTAGAGCTGGACGTCATCCACATACATAATCAACAGAGCCGTTTTGAACAACCTCAGGCAGATCGTTAATATACATACTGAAAAGTAATGGTCCTAGTATCGGACCCTGTGGTACCTTAGATTAAATACTAAATATCGTAAAAAAACGACCTCATATTCACTTGTTGTGTTTGCTGTGACAGAAATATGAGTTGTGCGGTTTGACTTATATTGAATTGACAGAATAATTTTTCCACCTATTCATTCCACTTTGTGAGATCTAGTTATTGTTTTTTTGTTTTAAATTCAATTTATTTGTTACAGTTTTCTTCTTGCAGGTTTGGTTCATCAATCTTTTTGTCATTTTAATGATTCAGCTGGATTTCCTTGGTTTTCCATTATCCTATTTCTTTGTGTATGTCTGTTTGTGCATGTTATCAGCGGACGACAATGTTTGAAGGTGGAAGGAGAGAATATTATGTAAAGAGTTTTCTGAATTAAAATCCCCAGATGAGTAGCCATAAACAAAGTTAGGCGTAGAAGAAAGGTAGAAACATCGAAGAAAGGTAAGCCTCATAGTTCCGCCACTCTAAAATAATAATAAGAGTTTCTTTGCAGGTTCAGCTTATCACTAGAGAGAGAAAAACCCATATATCGGGGTACTGTATTGCCTCCTCTACGGTCAAGATGAACGAGGCTTGTTATCCACATAACTTTTCTATATGTGTATGTGTGTGCTGCCTAAGCTTGGGACTACAATTTTGCTCAATTTTATTTCTATTTATTTCCATTCGGAAAAACAAATATTTCGAATTTGCGACTATTCGTTGTAGTGTCTGTGCCGGGCAAGTCGATGATGATCAAGATGACTTGCTGTGATCGAAATACTTTCTTTTCATCTAGAAAGAAATTTTCTATTCATGTGGATGTTTTTCAAGTGTTCTTCGAAGTGAATTTCACTCTAAAATTTAATTCAGTTTAAATGTTTGTGCCCACAAACTGCCTTCATCTTGTGTTTAATAAATATTTGAAATGTCAAAGTCAGCTGATTAATCTGAGCCGAGGCAATTGAGACAATTGTTTTTATCATTGCCAAACGGTTGACAATTAATTAAATATTATTATTGTTATATTGCTATTTTACAATATTTTTGGCAATATGTTTCAACATTATATTCGAACCGTCTTCTTTCCATAATTTATTTCGACTTTTTCACTATAATTTTTGAGGAACCCTAAGCAATCGTCTACACTGTCACCTCTCAACCTGCAATTCTAAATAACGTTTGCCATACACAATTTTCTACTAAAGGAAGGGAAAAATGTTCTGTAACGCCTCCATTAGAAAATTTTTCAATTGCATATCACGATCTCTGATCTTGGACTGGATAAATGTGGGTTAATTTGTTGTTATCGTAAATCTGCGTCTTGATTTTGAACTTGATGGAAAAAACATGGCTAATATATAAGTATTAACCCGTTGTTTCGCTCATAGGTTTATCTAAGACCAGTGTTTGATAAATCACCCTTCTTTTTATGATATTACTTTAAAGAGGAGATATGAGAGGAAAGGATAAATTAAAATACCACAAATAACTGAATTTTACGTCAGAAAAATGAAAGAATACGCACGTGAAAATTGTAGGACACAAAAATTCATAGGGGTCAGGAGTGATATTTTTTATTTTTATCGGCAGTAATAAGCACAATCTGTGCCATATTACGTTATCAGGGTAAAAAATATCAAGTTTCTACACTAAAAATAATTCCAAGCAAGCATGAAATATTCAGCCATAAGTCACACCACTTTTTCGCCACACCAAAATAAACTGTGGCTGAGTTCCCTCCTTATCGGTGTGACTCAACTATTTTTAATCTTGCATCAATTTCACCGTTTTAACTGAAATCGCATCTCAATTATTTTCTCACGTATTTCCACATGATTTCATAAATTCGCATCATAATATTTAATTTCCTAATCGCCCGCATATTAACACTGACAAGGTTAAGGTCAGCTTTCAGCCCATTCAAATGTGAAGAAATCGGACAAAAGCCTTCTTTTGCCTCACGTGTTCATCACGCGATATATTTCTCACGAATCGGAGCCGTAGCTTTTCCCCAACGCGCGCAATTTGGCAAAGAGTTTAGTCACACGTGCAGTTCAAGATTAAGAGGGACATGCAGAAGAACACGTTTCGTACGTTTTGTATGCTAAGTCAAAGGATTTTACGAGAAAAGAGGAAAAGCTGTTGGTCTGACTGAGGGTGAGCTTCAAGCTTCAAGAATTGGAGCCAGAGAAAGATATAACGCACAATAAAGAGAATAGAGCTCTTAGAAATGAGGTAAGAGAAATATTAGAGCTTTTAATACCCCACATCATCGCAAACGTAATTAAAAGAAACGCAAAAATTACTCGATAAACAATCGATTGCATCGTTAATTCAGCCAAAATGTCTCTTTGGTTTTTCCTTTTAAAATATTTTAAATACAAATCCTTATCTCGACATATTTCGCACATATGGTTCCCTAAAACTATTACAGATTGCGTGCAATCGCAATTTTCTACTTCATAATTTACGATAAAGTTTTTACATCCCGTGAAAGATAATTTTTTTGCAACAATTTGCGAAGCAGATTCATAAACATACATGTTTGCAGTTCACTTAATAATCGGATTGAAGTATCTGTGTTAATAAAATTTTCACCGTTTTTTTTTAAAGAAATCTTCGGAATTTATTTCGTCCTGGGCCAAAACATTAAGAATTCTAATTTTGTTGTCCGAATCAACTATGTACCTTTGAATATGAAATTCCACGGGTGCGCCCGGCTAAAAACCGATATAAGCGAAATCTGTCTTCCAAGTCATCAGTTTGAAGGTTTCCTAGTGAAATATTTTGAAGATTTAAAGTGGAAAGTGCGAATTCAGTTAATTTTAATAGAGTTTCTGTATTACTGTTATTTAATCGCGTGGTGGTATCCTTAACGTTTACTATATTCCACCACTTTTGTATAATTTTGCAAAAGTCCGCTGTTTCTGAAAAATCCGAATTATCTGACAAAGCGGCAATTGTCGTGTCATGAAAGATGTTTTCAACAAAAGAAACACTCCGGTTTATTTGGTTTTGTTGTTCGCAAATCCAACTTATACGCTCTTTTAATGTTCAAGTCTTCCTCTTTTCCATATAATTCAACGAAATGCTGAAAACAGGCCCATTTAATTTCAAAAGCATCAAAATCCGGATACGTGAATGTTTTTTGTTCGTCTTGCATATCTAACCAGTTATTCCGAATGTTTTTGAATAGGTGCACAGTATCGTACTGCAAATAAATAAACTGATTTTGAAAATTAGGATTTGGAAATTTGTTAGTGTTCTCCGCACTAAATAACTTGAACATAATTTGATTAATGCAGTTGTTATCTTTTAAACTATTGCTTATATTTCGTAAATAATTCGCGTCACATTCTCTGGAGTTAAATTATGCGATAAAGTAATATATCGCAAATACCGCGTAGATGGGAGTATGAAAAAATTCTGCAGTTGACGATACGCGGCTGCAGATATTGAAAAAATGGTTAACGCCATGTTATATTTTAAAAAGAAGGAAAGCCCGGGATGTTTCTTATGAAGTACTTCATTGATCAATAGTGCAGACTGACTGTATATCGCTATTCTGTCCTAAGTGTACAATTGGGTGTCTTGTATGTATAAGTTTAGCATATTGTAAGTGTAAGTTATTCTATGATTGTATGTATGTATAGAACATCTATCTGCAGTATGTTATATTACACCTCCCTTTTTTTTAAGATAAGGAATATTTAGTCTTCTTCTATATAGTTATATAATATATTTAATACTAAGGAGTTTCCTTTCTAATCCTGGGATTTATTTATTAATTCCAACTTATTTATTTTCTTCAGTTCTACTTTTATTTACCTTCTTCCTATTGCTTCTTATCTCAATTTTATAATTCAATAATTTCAAAAAGATCATTTACAGTTCTGTTCCATTTTTTACTTTCTAATTTTTTACGCGTAGAAAATAAAATTGACTTGGCAAAGATTTATTTTAGAAGTTGATTGTTATCGTTATATGTATTATTGTTTTAAGTTTTTGAGGAAATATGTGTTTCTTCTGATAATTCTGTTGTCTTCAGTTTTTATCGGGTGTAATGATTGGAGTTCCAAGGTGGTTCTTTGATGGTTCTCCTGGGAAAAGGGATTAGGCGAGAATATCTCAGCCAGAATTTTTTATATGGCCTTCAAAGAATGGCCGTTGTTTTAAAGGATAGGCAACTTACTGCCGATAGAATCCGGAGCGGATTAAGGACTAGTTTCAGCTGAATTAGAACTGCACTGTCTGTCTAACTGTAACTGTAACTGTTTTGTTCAATCTTTACCGCGATATATATACAAAATTCCCTTAACCAATTCTTACCTGAACTAAGCAAAATTACTCACCTAATCTCTTACAACAATATTATTTGGTCACAATTCATGACAATGACCATAAATTGACCTACTAATTCTTAATACAAATCATACTGATAAAAATGTAAACAAAGAATGTGAATAAAGCATGCAAATGTGCAATCGATCCACTTTCTACATTCTAGCTTGCATCATACCGCATGAGGTCAGTATTCAATCGTACAGCACTTTGTAGGTCGCTTCAGCTCATTCAGATGATTCACCTGCCTTAGCGTAATGTTGGGATCAAGTTATATCTTTCTGTGGCAATGAAAATACATGTGCCATATGATATTTTTGCAGGGAAAGTGACACAAATTTTTAAGTCACTTTCTTCAAATTATGTCATGCATTTGGATCTTTGTCATCACATGCTTTAATCACATCTAATATCACTACACGGGTCATTCCATGAAAATTCGACCAAAAGAAAGGAAATTTATAACTCGACTTTCGCTAATTTCCTTCATATTTCGTACATTTGGAGTACTAATGACCAGTATTACTTAGGTGCAATATTGCACCAAAATGTCCCATAGTTTCATAAATAACGGTACACAAATATTTCAAAATTTGCATGACACAAGTTCCTTTAAGAAATCGTACAAACTAGCGCTATGATATATATATCATTTTTAAGAAAAACCTTCAAGCTATTAAATAAAAATGGAAAAAAGGACATTCGACGGAAAAAGGATTCAAAGGACATTCTAAGTATCCTTTATCCTTGCGGATCTCAACGAGGTATTATCTTCAAATTTTTTTATGTTTTGACTGGCGACTCTAAAGATAAGATACCTGAGTTTCATGCATGGATCGAAGATCACTTGGGAAAGCGAATATGTCGCTTATAACACTTTGCCTTTCCAGTATCGATATAAAGGTTTAAAAAAGCATTTGACGCTGTCTAGAGAAGTCCGATTGCGGCTTAAATTGTACTGCCAGGTAAAAAAATCTTCTGACGCAAACAAAGGCAACTTAAATCACTTTATCAAAATATTCATTAATCTATAAAAATATGCTTAACGTATGTCCAAATCTTCTACTAGTCAAGCAATACAATTTTCATGTTACCCGATAAAAGTTGGGTGCTTCTAGTGTTTTGAGAAAATGTGATTGCTGTCGAGCTATCCCCCAACTTCAGGAGTGGACGAAAAGTTTGTTTTTGTTTAAAAACACACAAGACAACAAAATTTAGTTAGTTAATAAAAATCTATTTATCATTCGTTTTAAGAATACCACCTTTCTTTTCAGTACTCGACGGGCACTAACATTACGGAGATCTTCCTTCTTCTGCGAGAACTTTTTCAGCACTCTATAAGTTATATAATATAACAATAAACTATAAACTACGCAAACTTAAAATTTTCAGCACAAACTAAAATTCAATTTTGGCAGTTATTTAGTTATTTCCTATCTTCTTCGTCTTCTTCTTCGAAAATTCTTCCGCAGCAAGTATTTTCTGGAAAATCTTAGAATTAAAAATTGAAAATTATTTTCAGGCTTGCAGGTTATGAAAACGAAAGAATAGTATTAATTTTAAGAAATTTTAAGGAGATTTTAATGAAATAATTGTGAAATAATTAACGAAATTTTAATGAAAAAATTGTGCGCCCGAATAACACTGCATTTGAAATGTTTTGTGGTGACGCTTTCTGCTGCGGGAATTAAACTCTGCTGGAGCAAGTAGCGGAGCAGAATTAATGGTAGTAAAGATAGATTTTTTAGAATTGCTTGGTGATGCTAAAAATATGATCAATTTTTTAACTTCTGAGGACACATGATTTAGAATATATCTTTAAAATATGATTTAGGGCCTTTTATTACTTGGTACACGCAAATGTACCTTCCTTCAGGGCATGAACTTCAAATGCATACCCACAGAGTTTGCGATAATAAAACTTTTTTGCACTGGGAATTTGGGGAAGATGAAGGTAGATTTTGTATGTAAGCGTTGAAAATCAAAAGAAGATTTGCAAATTTGTGTGATACATTTAAAATTTGTACTTTCAACCTTACAACGTTTTTCCACTCACCAGTCTTTCCGCTGATGTCACACAACTTAATATTGCACAAGATAATAAATATTCTTTCATTTATTGGATGTATACAAATAAATTCTATTTAATACGGCTATATTAAAAAAAAAATCAATTTTTTGGACTTGCACCTTTCTTTCACGCATCAGTTCAATTATAATAACTCACATAAATCACTGAAATTGGTCAATTACTCATTTCTTATGGCTTATGATGTCAAATTGGGTAAAATGACTTTAAAATGAATTCGAACGTCCAAAAAGATCCACTCTGTGCACATATACTTGTAAAAGTACAAATTAATCTAATCCACTTTGCCGTCGTAAATGTCCCTTCTCTCTTAATCATAATGCTATGGCTCTACAAGATGCACAGCGCAGTTTGAGAAACTTTGGAAGTTTTTTACTCCTCGTGCCATCTGGGTGGAAGTAGCACCAAATTGTAAGGTTTAATTAGTTGGAATTGTAAGGTTTATGGGTATTTGACAAGAATATTTATTTGTCTATTTTTCTATTTCTTATAATACCTGCATTCTTTTGGCAACAGAGAACAGAGTTGTCATACATTAACTGGAAATTATCGGTTATTTAACTGAGTTAAAAAGCTTACTGGATTATTTAAGTCTTCTATGGGAAAATAGATGGCGCTTATTGAAAGTTTTTGTGTTTAAAAGTTGATTTTGCTCATCATGGCAGTAGTTAAACACAAATGTGGGCAAAACAGACATTAAGATAAATTTCAAGTTAATAACGGTGCTGCGTTTACTTCTCCCGGGTTTGCTAAAAGAAAGAAAAACAGAAGAACAAAAAAATCCATGGATTCCGATTATTCTTTTGAGCTTTCATGCAAGTTTTCTGCGGAAGGTGAGGCAATTTATACGGATAACTAAACTTATCCGGCAGTGATGTTGAGTTTGCGAACCTTGCTGAAGAAAGTGGTGTTTGTTGCGGTATTGTGAGGAAAACTAGAAAATAGACGAATAGAGCAGTTTTGTTTCTATTTGATTGCATTTTCTTCAATTCCTTAGTAACTTATAAGAAAGTAAACAGAAACACACGTAAAAGTTACAGTAGTTTTCTAAAAGAAGTAGTAAGGAACTTGATTAACGATCAGCAAATAAATGATTCTGATTCCGAGGAAACTGGTACTAATATTCAACCAACAAGAAGAACTTCAAGAGTGGATCCAGAAGGTAGATTGTCAGGAAACATGAGGTGGCACACCCTTAGGTAAAAATATCTCTAAAAACCGTGCAAAGTATGCAGCTCGAAAGGAAAAAGGAGCGAAACTAGATATGTTTGTCATTTTTGTCAGGTTCCATCTCTAAACACTAAACGTTTTAATAACTACCGTTATAAAATATTATAAGAAATATAATTGATTTAATAAAACTACAACGCTTTAAATCCATACATTCATGTTTACTTAATTCCCCTGAAAAATGCGCGGCAACTAGGAAAGACAGAGCAGATTCGACCCGTCCATTAAGTGTTAAGATAAATTTCAAGTTAATAATGGCGTTTACTTCTCTCGGGTTTGCTTAAAGAAAGAAAAACAGACGAAAAAAGGATTCCTTGGATTCCGACTGTTAACACAGCTAATATGAATTGTAGGAGAAAAAAGCTTTCATTCCGCGATAGAATATAAGAGGCGTTTGTAATATTTCTTCTCGAATTTTCTATCGAAGGCGACCACAAATTTGTTCTTTATGGTCCCAAATTATTATTTGTACCGGATAAAAGGACCTTTCTCTGGTAAATGAATTAAATAGTACAGCAGAATTATTAATTCCCCTAAACAACGGAGTTGTTGTACGCTGTGATAAACTAGCTACGTTTTTTTGGCAGCAGAGTACAGAGTTAAACAGGGAAGAGAGGACTGGGAAATTTTAACCTGACAATTGTTGCAAGTAAACCACAATTTTTAGCATGAAATTTTTACCGTGCAACCACAACCCCAATGGCTTCGTAAATACAGTTCTCGTCAGTTCTTGTCAATACCACTGGTACCTCAGATAAATCAGCGCACGACCTACGTAGAAATCGAACCCACGCACACAGAGGAGAAAACATGCAGAAGTGCGAGTCAGCTCGCTCGGCCACCAGCGTGGACGAAATTTTTGGCTGAAGTGTTTCATACCTTTCTGTCCTTCACTAAATTGCCGTTGCATTGCTGCTTTTAAGTAATAGATAAGTAAACCGGAAAATATTCTTGCTTTTTTGATTTTATTTAAGAAAATGAGCAAACACAAAGGCAAACCTCCAAAGTCAGCAAAGATTTTTGTTTGCAATAACAAATTACAGTTTAACCCTTCACAGTTAACAGCTCTGGTCAAAAAGGTTTCTTTACCCTCAATCACGTCATTTTGGACGGACTTTATCCATTTTGATTGATCACACCAAAAAAAAAATAGTCAAGAACCGATGAAAATTGCAAATTACCATTTGATTGAGTTCGTTACGAGGCTATCAAATTGAGATGATAAATGGAGCCACCACTCAATAAACTGTCAGCCATTGTTGGAAGATATTGCCACCCCTTGAATTTGTGTTCCGACCAACTGGTACATCTGGGATATCTAACCCTCCCCGATTCCCGATTGCTACTTACAAAAGAAGTCAACTTTTTGTCGCTAACTGACTGATGTTATAGCTGTCGACTCGACCCTCAAGTTGCTACTTTCCTTAAAATGTAGTCAACGTTCCCGCAGATTTGTTAAACTGAGCTGAACCTTTTACAGGGTGAATCTTTCTCATCCCTCTTTGGGAATGATGAAGTGCCTTAAGTGTTTCATGTGTGTATGCGTGCTGCGCAGAATAACAATTTTTTTTAGGGAGACCCTGCAATGATATCATCACTTGGGGTGAATCGAATAAATTGGCTCTTTATTAGCAGGGTGTTAACTTGGTAAATTTATTTATGGCATAGAGATACGGAGGGCTGATATCAGCGAAAATGGCGGAAAATTTGATGCTATTTAATTATTCAACTGATTCTGTAGATTAGGAACCCCAGCGATGGCTTTCAGAAACTTATGGAGTCTGTTTCAATTAATTGACCTGTTAATGTGATGTTAGATAAGATAGCGATAATTCTACTTAGTATGCTTTAGGGGTTAAAGATTCTCTTAGATTTTTATTACACAAGGTCAATATGTTATCACAATGGAATAAGTAACTGTTTTCATGGTTTTTGGAAAAGGAGAACTACAATAAATAGTTTACAAAGAGAAAATTACGACACAAATTTATAGGCTTCATTAATTTCGTCTATAAGTACAACAAAGGGCATTAAACCCTTGTTTCTTGCATATTTCGTTTTAGGGTATGTAGGTGACAGAATCCTTGCTGCTGCCATTCCTTTTCTCCCAATATTTATTTAGAAACCCCATTTGTTAGTTCTGTGGTGTCAGTAAACAGAATGGAATTTTTTATACATTAAGATAACTATCAATAATGAATATTTGAAATATCGTATTTTTTGTTCTCGGGCGCAGATATTTTACGAACTTATAGCCAGTTGTGGAGCACATGTAAAGGAGTTATAGGATTTACGCTTCATTAGGTATTGAAATAAATGCCAATAATTTTGCATTTTGATGTCTCTGTTCAAAAGTTTGCTTAGCGTAGGTATCCGATGCAGCTTGTAGTTTCTAAAATTGTTCAACAATTTCACAATAATAATTTTAACAAAATTACGTTGGATTTGTTTTTCAAGGTGGCAGAAGTTTTCCAGTTTTTTATCATTCCTGGTTTTATTCCACATTTCTTCTTCTTTCACACATGTGGCTGTTTTCCGACACGTCTGGACAAATGTGGACAAGGCGTTGATTTTCCTGATTGCATATCTTAGAAATATCGATAAAGTTAGTAAGTAGATAGGTAAGTAGATAAGTATCTATCTACTTACAAATTTTCTCATTCGATTATTATGCTGAAATTGCGGAAACTTTGATTTCCAGCTATATTTTTAAAGTGGGATCCATTCCTACTTATCCGAGAGGTCTTATCAGGTACTATTCAGTGGGTCCCTCTCAAGGGTCATAGAGGCCATATATGGGGTGCTCCAGGGAAGTCATCTTGGCTCCCTTATAATCGTTATCTCTATTGATGACATTGTTTGCCTATTGAGACACTCCAAAGTGTTGATCTATTCTGATGATATGAAGATCTTTTCATATAAAAATGGATGTTGGTGACTGCGTTTCCCTTCAGATGGACTTGAACGTCTTCCACAACTGGTTTAGACATAATGATTGAGAACTTAACATAAATAAATGTGTCGTTTTATAGAAACCGTGCTCCTTTTGTGTACGACTACACCTTCTCCGATAACATTATTTCTCGCGTGCAGTCTGTTAAGGATTTGTGTGTTGTTCTCGATTCCAAGTTGGATTTTATTTCTCATTCTTATCATATTGTTTTTAGGGGCAACACCATGCTTGGTTTTATTAAATGCTGGTTCAGGGAGTTCACTGATCTTCGTGTTGCACTAACTTTGTTTAATTCATTCGTGAGGCCGCTGCTGGAGTACACATCTCAGGTCTGGCACCTTTTATATGCTGTCCACATTGGTCGAATAGAGTCTGTCCAGCGCAGTTTCGTACGTTTACTCTCAGGGATCTTCCTTGGAATGACCCCCTCATTCTTCCTCCTTATCAGAAGCGCCTGGTCAACATGAGTTCCTTAGAAAAACAACGTAGAATTGCTGACACTGTTTTTGTCCATCAACTATTAAACTCTTACATTGACTATGCGGTACTCCGTGAGAAGGTTTCCTTTAGGGTTAATGATCACGGCCTTAGAGGCGTCCCTTTTTTTACATGTGAACTCTTCGAGGACTAACTATGAGAGACATGACATGCGAAATATTCAAAGTTGGGCATGAAGCTTGGTATGGGGAGTGAGTCGGCAGGCTTAACATGCGCAAGCCAAAGCCAAGTCGTTCGAATTGCATAAACGTGTTGGAATTGAACCCTAGTATGAAGCATGACATGAAGCAAACTAATGCAAACTGCAATGACTGTTTGCTTGCACTGAATTGGGTTCATCCGATTTTATTTCACGCCAAGCTTCAAA
>QYTT01089229.1:98123-111218 GCA_006980735.1 Dasypogon diadema | reverse complement strand
GGTATTGCCTAGGCTCAGAGGACAACCCACAGCACAGCTTAGTCCCGATGGCAATTAGGGACAGGGAGATGGGAAATTTTAACCTGACAAATGTTGCAAGTGAGCCACATGTTTTGGCATGAAATTAGTACTGTCCAATATCACAGTGGCTTCACAAATACAATTCTTGTCAGTGGAATACTTCAACCACTGGTACCCAGAAAAATCGCCGTTTCCGGTGCGGGATTCGAACCCGCGCCAACAGGGAAGAAAATCTGTATAGGTGCGCCTCAGCCTGCTCGACCACTGGCGTGATTTGTCACATCATTAAGATACACAGGCTTCTCCACCATGACAAGGTGTAGGTTCGTCGGAGGAGGGTTCCATTTTTTTGAATGGGTGATTTCCAGGATATGAACGAACACCGATGCTTTCATTATCCTTAATATCAATATTTCTTTACCTTTTTAAGCAGCCCTTATTCTTAAAGTAAATATTTTCTTGCAAAATGGACAAAATGATTTTATTTTCTCAGGCAAGTAAAAGTTTTTATACAATTTTAATCGAAATTGGAATGGATCGAATTGAGATTCGCCCAATTTTGGTAGATTTTTAATGGAATGGCCCAATAAGAGAATCCTCTGTAAGCTATCATTTGAATGTAGTTTGGTAGTTTCCTATAAATATAAAGATGCATTTTTCTGGAAATGTTAAAAATGTCGACAATATCTTTATCCTCTGAAAAACTTAAATAGAATAAAAATATTTTCGAGTCATTGATTTATTTTTTTTCTCTACTGCCATGCTCGTATCTGCTATCCTAGCAAACGTCTGTGGAAAAATATTCAAGACTTAGGCATTGGTAACAAAACTTCATGTAATATTACTAATAATAATATTGACATTAATAAACTTAATAATTATTTCGTCAACCAAAGTGATATCTCTAACAGCTCTAGTGTGCTCTGTCAGGATGTGAGTGAACCTGATCTTTTTGATCCTGATTTATTATCTGGGTTTTCTTTTAGTAATGTATCCTGGTATGATGTTTTCGATGCTTTTAAATCAATCAGAGGCACTTCTATCGGCTTAGATTGCATTGATATCCGTTTTCTTGATGCAATTCTACCTTTTGTTGTATCACCACTAACCCATATTATCAATACCTCTATTACAACATCTGTTTTTCCTGATGAATGGAAATTAGCAAGAGTGGTTCCGGTTCCCAAAACAGTCTCTCCTAGTGAAATGAATGATTTCAGGCCTATAAGCATCTTGAGCGTATGTGCTAAAATACACGAAAGAGTTCTTCACTCGCAAATGATTGAATATATCAACGATAACAAGCTACTTTTTATGAATAGCAGTCTGGTTTTAGAGCTAAGCATTCCACCACTACCAGTCTGATTTATCTTATTGAAAAAATTCGTGTAAATATTGATAAAAGTATTGCATCGTTACTCATTCTCATGGACTTTTCCAAAGCTTTCGATTGTGTTGATTTTGATATTTTATAGCTGCGTTCTTTTGGCAGCAGAGTACAGAGTTGTCATACATTAACCGTGTTAAATTAACTCGGTTATTTAACCGAGTTAAAAAGCTTACCGGATTATTTAAGTCTTCTACGGGGTAATAGATGGCGCTTATTGAAAGTTTTTGTGTTGAAAAGTTGATCTTGCTCATCATAGCAATTAAAATATGCGCTAATGTGGGCAAAACTGACATTAAGATAAATTTCAAGTTAATAACGGTCTTTACTTATCTCGGGTTTGCTTAAAAAGAGGAAAAGATAAGAAGAAGAATTATCCATATACTCCATGGATTCAAACCGTTCTTTTTAGCTTTCATAACTCTGTTGCCCAAAAGAACACAGCTTATGTCACAAGCTAGGCTACGAATTTAAGTTTTCTGGGGGTGCTGTCAAATTTATTCATTCTTACCTTCATGGCAGGAAACAGGCTGTATGTAATGGCGATAAGATTTCAACGTTTCTAGAATTACCGGCAGGCGTACCACAGGGTTATATTCTTGGTCCTCTACTCTTCTCTATCTACATCAACGATTTGCCACACTCACTTAGCTCAGGCTTCATCCAGCTTTACAAATTATGTTCCCTGCTAATCCCAATTCACTTGCTGAATGTATTTCTGTTGCAAATCATAATTTATCGCGAATATATCAATGGGCTTCAGATAACAAACTCAGGCTTAATCCAGATAAGTCCCAGGCAATTATTATATATAATAAAGTCCTTGATTTAACTAACGTGCCATGTGTAATGTTAGATGGTGTTGCTCTTCCCTTTTGTGATAAGGTGAAAAACTTACTTTTCATCCTCTAATATTTGATGTTGGTGTTCTCTTTTTCTTTTCTTTTTTAGATTAATCTTTTGTTAAACAATTTTTTTTCCTTTTGTATCAATTTTTGTTTTAAATATGCAATAGTATATATATATTTATGATTACATAAAATGGTATATAGATATATGGCAGCTACTGTTAAATTTAAATTAAATTAATGTAATGTATTGCCTTGAACTACATTCTTGTTGCTTATCTTTCATATAATCTATATATTAATTATACAAAGAAAGCTCTCGGTTCCGTATTTCAGCCACTTTTTTTATATGGAGTTTCATCGAGCTTTTCTTGAAATTTTATAATGGCAACACTGATCCGCCTCAGTTCGGGGTTGTGTTCATTGCTTTGTGTTTGCGTTCCTGGGTAACTTTGGTATTAAGTTCGGTGTCTGCCACCGATAAGTATGCAATACACGGATTTATTGGAACTTTTTTCATTTCATTATTCTGCATGGTAAAATATTTTGCAAGTGTCTTTTTACTGCTTGCTTGCATGGCAAGTTTAGGCCTACAGAGGACACGTCTGAAAAAAAACGCGCTTTGAAATTTAAGGTGCAAATTGAGGGAACATATAAAAACGTTATGTCACTCATATACCTTCAATTTGTGCAATTGCACAGGGATCTCCTAGTATTCAGTTATTGTAGTTAATCGCATGTCTCGTAGAGTTGTTACACTTAAAAGTGCCTACGCTCACGTGTAATTAATTAATGAAATAAATTGAAATTGAAATCTGTGTAGATTTGATCAAGGATAATATCTATGAATATCGATAATATCTCACATTCGTTGATTTTATTAAAATGTGCTAGGAAAGTGTGACAACAGTTAGGAAAGCAAATAAAATTTCTGAATATTATAGATATAGTGTGTGACCCCATTTAAAATGGATTTTTAATTGAAATTCACCCTTTCATTTGTAAGAAAAGTAACGAAACTCAAAATACCCAAACTAACTATTCTGCAAAGGAAGGCATAGGCATCTTCACTTATATTTTCCGCTTGAGCGAATATATTATCACAACCAGACTGAAACTCTCCGAGTGTGTAGTTGTTTTTGATGGGGGTTTGCTTTTCTCCACGTTAACGACACTTTGGCAAACAGGTGAACCGATACACGTAGGTAGCCAAGGCAGGGAATACGTACCTACTTACTACTTAGTTACCGATTTCCACTATGAAAATGTAAACCATTGCATGGGGCTCTTCCAAGGGGAATGATTCAACGCTTGGCGAGTGAAGTGGAAACAAGTGAGCCTCTTGCTTTTAGTTCAAAACAAACGTTGAGCTGTTGCGGTCGTTGAATACTTGGAGCAGTAATCCTTGAATGGAACCTTTGGACAAAGTCTGTGAAAGGGAAGTTCTAACAGGAATTTTGAAGGTGATGTTCGGGTGAATGACTTTCGCGAATGTATTGTAAAGTGATATCACTTCCGGCTTTTTTTTGAGTATCCTGAAACGGTGGAAATGTGTTGACTGAACCTATTTGGATGAATTTTTGAGTGTTTAATAGTGTGAGAGCAGAAGAAGCATCCTTCTAATGAAAGGTACAGTGGTACAACCGGAAATAGTATTGTTCAAGTGCATCTTCTTAATCCCAGAGTGAACTGTGATATTTAACAAAAAGATTACAATTGTGCTTGATGCGATGATTGTTTTTGCTGTTGATGGACGCAAAATATGATTCTCTAGGTAACAGAATTTTTTAACTATATACAACAAGAAGCCACGGTATTTAACTTGACATACTACTTCGATTGTTACGGAATCTGTTGTTAAGGAATCCCACCATCCGGAAAATATTTATCGTCGTCAAGGTTCTGTTAGAATTGCATTACAACGCCAGAGAGTGTCATGTGCCGTGATTGGTGTTGTACGATGTTGTCGAAGTTTTTGTGGTTGTGACCAATATGTGGATTTACTTGTGGATATTTGCAGTTCACTCTAGTCTCAAATTCAAAGGTGAGAATTGTATGAGTTGTTTTTTAATTCATTAAAAGAATTACAAGCCAACCTAAACTTGAACTAGCATGCTGCTACATTTTTTATCATGAAAAATGCAATATTGTATTAAATATTGCTTGCTCCCTTGTATTTATTACTTTTAAAAAGTTTTTATTTTATTATTTATCCAATTAAAGATCATTGAACTATTGAAAAACAAATATTATACAAAATATATGTAATTAAATATTACACACTATTATCTAAAAATCAGACTACTTATGGCAATAAACCCCTACTTTCAACACATCAAGACATTTCGTTGGTATAGTTGAGATGTTGAGATGTGTCCCAATTAAAACCTTCTATAATTGCAAACCAGGAGCACTGATTTTGTACTCACACGAGAACTGTTTTTATGAACGCTTTAGAATAGAAGGAAGTGGTCTGATGACTCATGTTTAAATATGTCAGACCATTTTCTTTTTCAATGTTTCCATGTTTCAATGTTTTGGTCCCGATATATTTGAATGAATTGACACATTCAAAGTTTTAGTTTTGCCTAAACCCATGTCTGGACCTATTCTGTTATTCGCGACGGTAATCTGGTGGCCTAAGGCATGCCAGGATACCATTAAGAGGCAACTAGATGGGGTACAAAAGATGACATGCATAGGGATCACGGACGCTTTTCGCATCAGACGCACTGCAGCACTAGAAGCTCTTGTGGGGCTGCCACTGCTGGATCTCATTGTGAAGATGGCAGTGGAGGCGACTTTCAGGTTGCAAAGGATCGAAACTCGTCAGGGGACTGTGTATGGGCATAGGAGAATCCTGGATTACTTAAAAGAAATCAGAGAATTTATGATGCCCAAGGATGGAATCAAAAGGATCAGGGTAACCGAGAGGTTTCACAAGACCCTTATCAGTGTCGGATCACCCCCAGAAAAGGGACCCAGGGATATCTTTATATTCACGAATGAATCTATGATTAACGGCGGGGTGGGTGCGTGGATTTTCTCTGAAGACTTAAATTTAACCTGCTATGTTAGCCTGGGAAGATGCACCTCGGTTTACCAGGCAGAAATGCTTACTCTAGTTCGTGCGTTGGACTACTTAAAGGACAATCAAGCGGTGGTTAGATGCTTTTTCTTTTGTTTTTTTGTATTTTTGATACGGTTGTTTCGCGGAATAATTGTGTGTTTTTATAATTACGTGGATTTATACGTATTACTTTATGGCGTTATACCCTAAAGGGTCAAGCCAGTGGGGTGAGCCTTCGGTACCCAATAGCGGTACATACAGTGGAGCTCCGAAACCAAGATAAAGAAGAAGAAGAAGAAATAACAAGAGACGTCGAAGTTAAGGTTCTGTCGAGGAATTTTTCAACGAGTACCGACTAAGACGGCTCTTGGCAGAGGAACGAAAAAGGACCCGAGTGCAGAGATCTTCTTGGATCGACATCTCTCGAATGTCTCTAATAATAATAAAACCCATGTCTGGGAGAAGTCGCCAGGTACTTTGGCTTTTAATTTGGAGCCTCGTGTTGCGAGCAGAACCATTTCTATGATATCAGCTAGACTTTTGCTCATGAAGTTCAAGTCATCAACGTATTTTTTCCAATCCTGCCCCTATCCTATAATAGTTATGCACTTTACATGTATGTGAGTGGCCGTGCATTTTTTTTAGGGAAAGGAAATCAGATTTATGAAAAAAATATTGAACACCCATCGCAGAGTACCAACTAAAACTCCTCCCTTTGGCAGATGTGGCGGGCCTTGCTCATTCATTCTTTTTTCCGCTTGTATGAGTGGGCTGTAGGTATAATCCTCTTCTGAGCAGGGGTATAACAATCTCCGTCCCCTGCCCCTGCAGTGCGGTAGATGGTCTTTCGTTGGCGTTCTTATTTACTGCCATTAGAAAAATTATCGCATCAATTGTATTCTGTATTTCTGCTGTCTTCATTGTGCTTCATCGCCTCCTCATCCCTATTCATTAAAGTGGATACAGTCGTCTTCGTCCAATGCGTCGGGATAATTGGTTGACGCCTGTTATTTCTTCCCACCTTACGCTATTCAGAGAGCTGTCTTGGGAACCGGCAGGCGGTAGAGTTCTATTCACCCTTGACCGCCTTGCATAAGATTTGCCTGTTTTTTTTGCACTTTTAACTCTATACTTCGATTCAGCCAAGTGGGCCTCTAACCGATACCAGGGACCCGATCCCTGCACTATAAGTTTTCTCGTGCTCTGTACACTGATTTTTAGTTTATTAGTTCGGGGTATTCATCCCCTTAAGACTGCTCTTAGCAACACAAGCGCCATTGCCTGGATGGGCAGGTCATCGTACTGGGCTCCTCAATACGATAAGGTGTCAGCCTCCACGAGGGGAGTTCCTGGTGTATTAAAAGTAATAAAAACAATACCTATAACAATCTTCCATCATACAAAGAAAAAATATTGGAAACAACCAGGCAACAGTGATGCCAATTTGCTTAATAAAATTTAGGAATTTCGTTTCATTTTACAGTGTAAAAATTGACAGCTTGGGCTGTCACATTCCGAAATTTTTTGCTTTCACATTAGTTGCATAGGATTTGCTTTGTTGTTGTGTTCCTTTTTTGCTCTCTCCTCGAAGCCAACAATACAAAAAATAATGATACGGCTGCCAATAATAGAAATAATAGTGTACACAACAGCAATGGAAAAAGTAATAAGATTAAGGAAAGTTTTAAATTTCATAAATAACAATTCAGATTGAAAGGACTTCAATTTCTATCCAGTGGAATTCACCAAACAGCAACAGTTTTCCTGATTCCCTTCTCATTTAAGTGAAAATCCCTCAAAAATCTCTAACTATAATTTGCCATCTAAGCAAGAATCTAAGTAAGATGTACTTATTTGGAAGAAACATAAAAGTAAAGGAAGCAAATACTTCCATAAGCGCTGTACTAACATTAATTTTGGGATAGGTTATAGTTTCTGTTAAAGAAAATTATATAACTATACCACACTGCAGTGGATTTCAAAAGTAGGTGAAACAAAGCTCTTCATTTTTTGCTCTCCAATACCATCACCACCTATACTAGGGTGAAAAAAGGCAGGCCATACCAAACAGGAGAAGTTAAAGGAAGAACGGTTCCGATAAGGATTTTTATCACAATTTTCTTTTTCATGAATCGATTCATATTCGTTGCATGCCTTTTATTTTATGTGCTTTAAAAAATGAAAACCCTTATATGCCTGCTTCCACCCTTTAACATTTTTATGTCTACATTACATGAACAGGAGCAATCAGTTTGCATACATTAAAATTGTTCCTCATGCTATGTTGTTTCGTAGGAAGTCTGTTTCGAACTTCATAAATTTACTTAGCCAACATTTGCACGTAAAAATGGAGCGCCACATAAATGAACTGGGAGTACTATCTGCAATCACCGATAACTCCAACAGGTCAAGCAAACGATAAAGGACGCTCACCCTTTATGAATTTATTATGTCCGAAGGAGTTTTACTCGTTAATGACTACCTTAACAAAGCATTGACGGTCATTGACTCGTCGTTATTTGTGAGTACAAATTATTACCCTACGTTATTAATTTACAATCCATCCATCATGCAACACGAATTGATTTTCAATTTCAATGGGCCAGCAGCAGTCTTTTGGTCATTATGGTACCAAACATTACCCCAATTTGTTTACCCTGCTTTTCTTTTCTAAATTATTTTGGGCTGGTTAGTTAAGGATCTCAAACAGAAGATACATGAAGTGATTTCGCTCTTATCCAGTTGGTAACTTTCTATGTAAATGAAGAGTGCATGTGCGTCTGCGAATGTTCCACCTGGCTGGTCAAGAAATGTCTCATTACGTGCTGCCTTTTGCAAGCTTCGATAGTTTCTAGTCCAACTAATTGCTATCTAAAAATCATTGGACATTACCTAAAATCCTCTTTGTGAGAAAAACTCAGCGGTTATGCTATGCTTTCCATGTGGATATGGATTTTGATTGCATCTCATCTTGGTACTAGTGATGGTCAGATGTTTATCGTCCACACATGATGGAATTCGAAAGAAAGCAAAAGTGCTACGCATATTAATTCCAGAAGTTTCACTTTTTTAAAAGCTAAAATCTTACAGCTTCAAGTTCTTCAAAAACATGCTATATGCCGGGTGAGATTCAAGTCACCTGGGCAGGATTTACGGATGATGCACCCTGAATTTCGGTGAAGTAACGTGTGCGCAGTCAATCGGACCAGGTCTGACTTTGTAATTTGCAGAAGTCAAATGTCTTTCTTTGGAATTGAATGTGGGAAGAAGGTGGAAGGAAAGTACAAAAACACGGGCAATTTTCCCCTGTTCCCTTTAAGTTATGTGTTTTATAGGTGCGTACGCTTAAGTACTAGGGTAAAAGAATTAATCATTTCAGGTTAACAAAGCAAAAACATTTTTAATTAGCTGCGCTGAGTCACTGTCACAACAGGTAGGTGACTAAAAATTAACAACAATGGGTGGATACATGCTTCATAAGGAATTTTAGCTGACAATAGATTAAAATGTTTGAAATCGATTGTATTTTTAATGAGAAAATTTCTTGGGCCTGGTAAAAAAAAGAATCTTATGTAGAAATTAATTAGAAATGACGCATTTGTTAAATTTCACTTGTATTTCTATTTTTTAAGTATATACTGTTTGACTGCATTCGATAGTTTTCGATTTCGATTTCAAAACTTCACAAATATAATAATTATTGAAAATTGCGGAAAATAATTGAAAAGCATAAAAAATTTATTTCTAATCTTTATGAAAACAGGTTGATACTAAGTTTTACGTTTACACAACTGTTTTGAACAAAGTTTTACGTTTACACAACTGTTTTGAACAAAGTTTTACGTTTACACAACTGTTTTGAACAAAGTTTTAAGTTTACACAACTGTTTTGAACAAAGTTTTACGTTTACACAACTGTTTTGAACAAAGTTTTACGTTTACACAACTGTTTTGAACAAAGTTTGTTTGAACTTTGAACAAAGTTTGTTTGACCTTGAATCTAAACTATACTTGACAAGATGACTTGTAAAGAATATTTTATTGTCAAAATATTGAATGGCAGCATACAGAATAAAAGAATTTCTCGAGTTTACATGCATCTGCTAACATACATAACTAAGATGAAACTATAAAATGTGTGTAAACCTTTCAAAAGTTATCGAATTTGAACTTTGTTAAGAGTTTTTAAAATGTTCAAGAAAGATTTTTATTGCCAGTTCTATATGTATATTTCATTGTCATCCAATCTAAGTCTTTTTAATTGCTCTTAATAGTTTTTACACATAGAGCAGTAGAGTTTCTGGCGTCAGTTTTACTCGGTGATTAACACGTTCACGCCGGGGTTTTATTAGCAAGAGAGCTTTCTCAATTTGTATTTAGCTTTTCGTGTAATTTTCTTTTAAAGTTCTCGCGTGACCCACCGGTGCGTCACGCCGGCGTGAACGTGTTAATGATGTCACCCCTTCTCCCTCGGTATTATATAAAACCTTTAGTCTTCAAACTAAACATGGTTATGAGTTCTTGGATTAAAAAATTTGCACTGGCTATTTCCATTTAGAGCGCAAAAATTCCTTTATGTAAGACAAGTGCCATTATCCAGCTGTTCCTTAGTTTTCATGATTATGTTCCACAAGTGTTTCAGCAAACAAAAAATTCCCTAGGGTCTAAGTCAAAGAAAGAAATAACAATTTTAAGAAGCGTTTACAACTTTTAAGTGGCAAAAATCAAATCCACTTTTGAACCTAGTTAACACATATGGCTTGTCTGTTGTCAATTCTGACCCAACCCAGTTCTCACTCAACTGCAAATATTTATCCCCTATATTATCAAAATATGATCTCATTTTTTTGTACGTCTGTAATGCTTTTCCTTCTGAAGAAAGCCCAAGGTTCTTATCGTACCATAATTGGAATTGGAGTTGGAGTCATATACATTCACTAATCTCTGTAGGCGCCCAAATCGATGTTAACAGGTTTTCTTTCGACAAATTGTTCCTATTAAAACGAGGCGATTTCGAGCCCAGACTGTCTTTGGATTACCGTTAGGATTAACGAATTTATGTCTAACCTTCTCCCTTTCTTTTCTCACTGTTTTTTCTTTGTTGCATTTTTTTTTCAAAGGGGTGTGAGGCCACGAGGGTCTCATGAACTTTGGACAATTTTTAGGCCCATTGTTCATCCACCCGAGGATATTGAGTAGGAGGGACGGAGTTTGTAAGTAACTCAGCCACCCGGTCGATTTTATGAAAGCCAGGATCCGCTCCCATGTCTTTTTGCTGCCTGATGCAGTTCGTCCAGGAAGTGGAGTCCCAGGTGTCTGAGTCTTTTCGTCCAGAGTGATGACACAGAAATTGTATCACTGTCTCCGACTCCTCCCCGTATACCCTACAGTCGGGATCGCTTGAGCGACCGATCCTGTGCTGGTGTGCCTTTAGGAGACTATGCCCCGTCAGGATTGAAACCAGTAACCTTAATGATGGTTTATTTAATCTGAGAAGTTTAGATGTTGAGCTGGTATTTAGTGGGCCCCACAGTTCCTTGGTCGTCCTAGTAAATGGGGTAAAATAGTTATTTCATTGTTCTGTTTTGGGAATTATGGAGTTAGGCTCCCAATCCTCCCTTGGTGGAATCCCAAACCTGAACTCTGGAGTAGTCACCTCCTCAAGCAAGTGGTCATTTTCAATGTCAAAACTGAAGTCTCGGCTCGTAGCAGTCCAATAATGGATTCATGGGGAACAAGTAAGCTTGTATGCATCCAGCAACCATTAAGGTGCCGTCTTAAAGACGTTGACGTCGCTACCGTTTTGACATGGGTTTCCAAGGGCAAGAAATTAAGAAGAACTTCTAGTGCCTGTGTACTTCTCGAACTGAACGCCCCCGATATGCTAAGTAGACACAAACGTTGCACTCTGTCTAAGATCCTGCAATTGCGTTTTATTTCCAAAGCCTTTCACCACACCGTTGTGCCATGGGTAACTATGGGTCGAATGACGCTGGTATTTAACCAGGCTAGCATCCGTGGTCTAAGTCCCCAATTCTTACCAATGGTCTTTCGACAGGTAGATAATACCGTATAGGCTTTTTTGCACTTTCCTCCCGATGGGGTTTCCAGCTACGATTTTTATACAAGATAATCCCGAGAAACTTGACGCACTCTTCTAATTCAGTTGGGTGGATCCACTTGAAGAGAGAATCATGCAGGGAGTTTTCCTTTTCCTTTGTTGCAGTAAATAAGACTGATGTCTACAATGCTATGGTGCTAGTAGTTTGGTCTATCTAGGTCCTAAGTTTATTAAAATACTGCTGCCAATAATATTTCCTTTCATAATATATTTCTTTAATTCTATTTTAAATCCTTCCTATTTTTCGCTATCTCGGAAAAGCTCAAAAATTTTGTCCATTTTCAAAGGATCTAATCCTGAAGATTATCATTATATTTCTATACTTCCTTTTCTCTCTAAGGCTTTTGAGAATATCTGACATTACCAGCTCTCCAGTCTCCTTTTAGATATCTCTAAAACCGTCGATAAAGTAAATCACAATCTCCTTGTTTTTCACAAGTGCCGTATTTTGTCTCCAGCATGCAAATTTCTTTGGTCTTTCCGAGCCGAAACGCTTTCAAAAGACTTCGTAGTTTTATTACGTGTAACATTAGCAACTAGACGTAAATACTTACGGTATAGCAGATTCTGAATACGACAGGTGTCTTCAACACATATTTTGGTATAGCACAACCTCATATAATACACCACCGAAATTTATCAAAATTTTTCTGCCAGGTATTCTGCATATAATTGCGTGTGAGATTGCATGGCAACGTGCCATCGTCCTCTCCAAACCGAAAATTGCTTCCCTTAACGTGGTTTTCGATTTCCGGTCTAAAAGCGTTCTGTGCCATATTTCTAAGACACTTGAGAAACTGATGTGTGATCAGTTTTAAACATATCCTAAATGTAACAGTTTTATCACCCAGTGGTTATCTAGCTATCGTAAAAGTCGTAGTTAAAGAGTGATCTCCTGAAGGTTTTGCTGCTGATAAAAAATGAATTTTTTTAGGTACTTATCTTTGCCCATTTCTCAAATGCTCTTGATAGCTTAAATTACCATAAATTCCTCGATAAGTTATCCAACTGAAGCCGATGATTACTAAATTCATATATAATGGGTCCAAGAAGTAAAATTAGAAGGCCTTGTGTCTTCAATTTTCGCTGTTTCTTAAGGTTCTGTACATGTGTTTGCCATGTCCATCAATGAGTTGTCTCAAATTAGCCATGACTCTAGTATACATACACACATACATATACTGACGACGTCTACCTTTAGGTGGCTCGATCTGTTGGTTTAGTAGTGGGGTAAACAATTTTAGGAATATTGGTTAATAATAATAATGCATTAAAATGCCTGTGACTATTTGCTGCACTTTTGCCAAGATCAACCAAAATGATTGTTGTGAATCCTCTAATCATATCATGCTTTGGACTTGGAAGCTTTCATCAATGAATTCAGCCGCGAAAATTTGTAATTAAATCAAACAGTATGGAGAAGAAAATTAGGTCGCAAAAATCGCTACCTCTGAGATATTTTCCTATATGTCCCCAGCAAGCCACGAATATTTTCTGAATGCATTGTGTATGCATTACAGTAACGGTTACGTATATTTTATTGAATGCATTACTTTGTACAAGTCATGTCCGCAGGTGTAATGCATTGGTAATGCATACCGCATCTATTACATTTATCGATACTTGTAATGCATTAAAAATGCATTCG
>QYTT01089229.1:67837-81906 GCA_006980735.1 Dasypogon diadema | reverse complement strand
AACCACCATTGTACATATCCAGTGCGCTGATCTCTACGAGATATCCCATATTAATCCAGACAATCTTCTACGCCTTGGAATGCAGGTATACTCCGGGTATTTGGCCCCGCTAGAAGCATCGATCTCATATCCAAAAAGCGTGAGTGGTTCAAATTCCATATCCTTAGTCTTCACAACGATAATGGGTCCTTGTGCCTCACATCACCCTTCCACCACTCGGAGAGCATTCCTCATGATGACAGCAATAGTGGACATGAATTTGCCTCTCACCACGCCACCAAAGCCACCTCATCCGCATAACTTATAACGCGAATTCCCGTCTCTTCAAGTGTAGAGAGTACGGAGTCAACTGTGGCATACCACAGAAAAGTAGATAATACTCCTTCCTATGGACATTCTTGTGTGGCCGGTCTGATCCTGATTGCCCACTTCTTTAACATGTTGTTAATCCATCTTTCCCTCAATGTCTCCTGTATTCAGTTCCTCCTCTAGCACTTGCAGATTCCGTCGATTTCCCAGCTTGATATGCATGCACTTAAGGTATTATTATTAAAAGATATTCGAGGGATCACGAATCAGACCTCGTCATATGGGTCCCTTTTTGTCCCTCTGCCAAGAGCCGTCTCAGGCAGTTCCTGTCGGGAGACTCCTCGGCAGAACCCTGACCTCGACGCCCCTTGTTAGATCGAGCATTTGCCTGTAGGTTAGCTGCTTCATGCTAACCATAGAGCTGCCGGTAACAGCCAACTTCCTGCTCGCCAAGGCCAGACATTCGCACAGAATATGCTCCGCCGTCTCAGTATCCTCTACACAGGTTGAACGTATCATCCTCCAGGATCCCCATCCTCTTGAGATGATGTCCGAAGCTACCGTGCCCAATAATCAGTGAAACTAACCAACGGAGAGTTCCTCGCTCCATGCTTAGAACTCTCCTTTTGGTACACTTAAGGGATATTCCCTCAGTATAGTGCACTCCAGGTAGTCCATCAGTACTCTCCCCATTGTTTTCAACAGAAGGATACCAGATTGTCCCTATGTTTCCCTGCACTTAACGTCGAAGTCACGGTGCAACAGCCTTTTCATCCCACGGTAGTAAGGCCCATCGAATTCAAAGTCATTCAGGCCCGGACAATTCAAAGATGCCCATTTTCACTCCATCCAAAGACATTATCCTTTTTTGCGGCATCCCGGTCTAATTTCGTGACCATGCGCTTACACACAGTCCAAGATCCCTCCAAGACATAATTTCCTGGAAAATGAGTTCATCTCCTCCAATACGTTCGCCAATTTTTCCGTGCTATCTCGAACAAGTCCAGCTTTGGAGACTGGATCCTTGGCAACTATCTTTTGTAGTCTTCTGATTTCTGAGACAGTCTCCATGTTCCAGCAGAAATCCCTCCACGACACCCTTTTTCGTCGTCGCACAGTTCTTTCCGACTGTCTCTTCTTCGCTTTATAGTCTTCCAACGCTTGCGGCTCATTATTTTGCATGGCATGATTAGAGGCTCTTCTCACCTCTTTCTTCAGGCTCTCTAGATCTCCAGTTCTCCAGGGAATGGGATCCTGATCGTCCATCTCACCCGAAATGCGTCACTCATAGCTAAGGTTATTACCTTCAGCTGTAGCTCTGCACCTAACCCAGTTAAAAATATTTCAGTGATATTTGTCTATAAGACAATTCAAATCTATATTTTCATTACGCCTCCCATTCGTATCACAACAGACTTTTATGACCAGCATACCACACCACACCACCCACCAAGATTGTAGCTCTACGCTTAAATGCCATCAAATTAGATTTTTAAAATTTGAATTCATCTTAATTGAAGCGTAACATTGTTCCCAACTTTAATCTAGATTGCCTCTAATTTTTCTCAAATAATTCTATTTCAGATATTGTCTCCCGTGCGTCTGCAGCACATGGAGGAGAATTGTTCGATGGTGAAATGGACCGCGATTCCATATCAAATGCAGACAGTCCGGTAACGGCACAGGAGCGTAACAAAAAACTAGATTGGCCGAATGGAAAATCTGACTTGATGACGTCAGCAGAGAATATAGGCTCCACTGAAAATAATCTCACTGTATATTTCTAACTTTTATGGTGTATAAATTGAACTGTTCTTTAGCTTGTAAAATGTTGTAATATTTTTATACACGAAAGTAAACTTTTTGTACATTACCCGTGGTGTTTTCTACACATCGCGCTGCTCACTATTCGTGCAGTTTTTCGCTTTTTTTATGTGTCCTCACTTTCGAGGAGAAGCTTTGAAGTCGAGACACAAACTGATTTCTTTTCTGTCTATCAGAAGAGCTTCAAATAAAGCTTTCAAGTTTAAAGTTCAATCCACAGGAACAGTTATCGCAGGAACACAATTGTTTTGCAGATAGACCACTATAACTTTTTTGTTATTCAATATATAAATTTCAATTATGGGTCAAATTTGTTCAGAATTTTCTTAGCAATTTAGGAAAATTATAAAAAAATATATTTTCATATAATATTTTCATTTTATTTAGGAAAAACCATTTTCCTCTACCTTCGAAATCATTAAACCTTATTAAATTAATTCTTTAACTTTGTAATTCTAATTTCTAACTTTGGGCTATAGAATTGTAGTCTTTAAAAACTTTTTTTGATACCTTGATGGTTGTTTCTTAGGTGTTCGGCTTTAATTAGTATACTGCTAATTTCTCTTCGTCGGTTATATCCGACGCAACAGAGTCAAGCATTGTATTATTTCGAATTTATTAGCAATGGAGAAGTTTTGTAGGTATGTATCCTTTAAAATGTTGAGAAATTCTTCATAATAAAACGTTGAAGCTAAGCATGCGACAGCAAGACTGTGTAATAAGTTGGTAAATCAATATAAGTTTTGTCCATCTGTTACCAAATTTATTTTGTCTTATTTTCAAGACAGAAGTCAGTTTGTAGTAGTAAGATCTCAGCATTCAACCTTGCTTCCAATTAATTCTGGAGTACCGCAAGGCTCAATTTTATGTCCTTTGCTATTTGTTATATATATAAACGACATAGTTCATGTTCTTAAAGATTGCTCTATTTCTCTTTATGCTGATTATGTTCAGCTGTATCTTTCTTCACCCGTTAATGATTTTTCCCGTTACATCTCTAAATTCAATCAGGATTTACTACGTATCACTGAATGAGCTTCGATAAACAAACTAGTTTTGAACCCGTCAAAAAAACAGAATGCATTGTCTTGTACAACCGATATGTTAAAAAAACATCTTCCACATCTTTACATAAACACGACTCGTATTTGAATACTGGGAGACCGTTAATAATCCTGGTGTAATTTTCGCTAGTATGCTCACCTGGCATCATCACATAGATGTTGTTATTTCGAAGGTATACAGAGGTTTGAAAGCTCTTTGGCGTCATGCGGACTATGCCCCTAGACAACTTCGACTGAGACTTGTTACTTATTTATTGCAATCTGGACAGTATAAATCGTAGGAAATTTACTGTTGCATATAATGCTTCCGCTAGATATATATTTGAGCTAAAAAGATATGACCACATCTCGGGGTTTTCTAAACAAATTTTTGGTCTTGAGCTGAATGACTTTCTGAAATACAGGTTATGTGTAATGATTTATAAAATTATTAATAATTTGACTCCGCAATAACTTAAAAATCATATTCAATTCTTGAGTTCCCATCGCATCCGATTGCTAGCAATGCCGAGATTTCGAACATTATTTAGCACTCGCACTTTTTGCGTGCATGCCGTCAGAGTCTGGAATGGGCTTCCTTTGGGTGTCAGAATGGCGGGGTGTATCAGGGATTTCAAGGGGAAGGCCCTGGATTCTTATAAGGAGTGTTAATTTTAATACATGCATAGTCTTAATTTTTTTCTTTTTTCTTTTTGTTTATTGATTTGATAGGCTGTTATTTCATTTATTTTTTTTATTTTTCTTTATTTTTATGAAGTATAAATAGGAACTACATGACACTTCAGTAATAAGAATTCTTTTCCTCGGAGTTTGCACATAATTCATGAGCTGTATAATCTCAAATGTGCTTTAATAATTAAATTAAATAAAAAAAATTAAAAATATAAATAGTAATAGTAATTTATTTGGTATAAGTATAGAAGATTACAAAAATCTTATCTTAAATTCGTACTATAAATAACATAAACAAGTGGAAAAAAAGAAGAAAATGGATATATTAAAACAGAAATAAATATATAAGCAGAAACTATTATAAATCTATGTCTTAACTAAGGTTCTTAGTTTAACCCTAGTTATGAACTTCAGTAAATTGACAGAAATTAAAATAAACAAAGTTTCATATAGCAACTAATGAAAAGAAAACAAAAACATATTTAAAAAAGAAATATATATATATATATTTTTTTATATTTTATTTAAAAAAGAAATATATATATATATATATATATATGATTTGCGAAAAAAAGAAAATTATAATATTAAAATTGGATGACACTGTTAATTATTCTACGAAAAACCTGTTCAGAACATTATTTGGGAGTAAATTCCATTTACGTGCAACCTGGACAAAGAAAGAACGTTCAGCAAAACGTGAGGAATGACCCGGAATAGGAAGTTGGCATCCTCTATTAAAATGCAAAAATTGAAGCTACTGGAACAAGTAAGATGGCTTCTTCTCTGTTATTAGGAATAAGAGTTCACGGCGTGCATCATATGTCCCCATGGAACAGCCAAGCAACGAATCAACATATCAACATGGCTATTGCGAGGAAGCCCATAAATATAACAGATGGTATCATTAAATGCTACTGACAGTTTTCTCTGGCACACAGAATCTAGCATGCAGAACACCAGTTTTCCAAAAGTGAAATGTGGAACAACAAGTGCCTTGGCCAGCTTCATACGCATATTGATTGAGAGATAATTAGAGCTTGTCCGCAATTGTCTAAGAGTGCGGTAAACCTTATTCAGTATTAAAGAAACTTGACTACAACAAGTGAATTTAGAATTAAACCTAACACCCAAGTTTCTGACGCAATCGGCATATCCTATTACAGTATTGCCTAATATAACAGGGGGTAAGTCAGATTTATCAATTGCCGTCCGATATATAGCCAAGCAGTTCAATTTTGCGGCGTTAAGGGTTAATTCATTAGCTGCTGCCTACCTACCTAGTCATCTAACAGTTTAATTGGTCGACTAAGATATACCTGAATATCATCAGCGTACAAGTAAATAGAAGAGTCATTAACAATAGATGGTAAGTCGTTAATATATATGCTGAATAACAAAGGTCCTAGAATTGTGCCTTGTGGAACACCCGCTAAGAGAAGAAAAGGGACAGATAGCCTTCCCTCTATAAACCAACTACCTGACTGCGATCAGACAGGCTGTACAGGAAAATTTGTAACCATCCTTGAGCTTCACAAGTAATTTTTAATGGCTGACCGAATGAAAAACTGAAATCCAGCAAAGCTAATATTGTTGCTTGATCCCTGTCCAGTGCCTCATAAATATCTGATGAAACCCTCAGCAATGCAGTCTCACAGTAACCGGAAGCCCTACTGCCAAGTTGTCAACGTATTATGATCCTCAATATATTCGATAATTTGCCTGTAAATCAACTTTTCAAAGACTTTGCTGAGGAAGTTTAGGATACCAATAGGGCGAAAGTCTTCAGGTTGAGATGGAGATGAAGTTTTGGGTATGGGTATGACAAGCAACTGCTTCAATTGAGAGGGAAACTTAGAGGTCGTTAAGCATATATTGAAGACATGCGCCACAGGAGGAACTATGTAGGGTGCGATAAGTTTCAGGTAATCCGGCCTAGTTTGGTCCAAGCCGGTAGCATTCGATTTAATCGAATAAATCGCAGACAAAATCTCAAAACCGGCAACACAACGAAATGAAAACCCTTCATCACCGTAACCAAAATCAAAACTCAATGGGGACTGCGATACAGTCGAGGCTCTGCTCACAAAATAACTATTCATGTCATTTGGATCAAGGACAACTTTCGGCGATTCACTTCCCACAATCCTAAGATTATGAATATTGCCATAATTTTTTAACCGTGAGGTCAGTACTCAATTTTGCAGCAAAATATGCACGCTTAGCTGATCTAATCATTCTAGTTACCCGATTACGAATACGCTGGTGCCTATTGAATACAGAAGTGCCACCTGATCTTTTATATTGCTTCAAAATGAAGTCTCGTTCTGCAATAGCCCTACGTATATCATCATTGATCCAAGGACACCTCTGGTTTCGCACTTTACACGTTTTCAAAAGTACATATGTATTTATCATATAATTACATTATCATATTATTCAATTGCTCAAGCTTATCATCCACATCAACACGTAGGTAAAAATTATCCCATAACATTTCACAGCACTCATTAACTAGTAAGCTCATGTTCACATTTTTGAAATTTATTTATTTATTTATTTATTTACGGTCTACAGAGTCAGTACTCCAACAGACTACCTAGCATGCATAATCCAAATGATGATACTAATACTACTACAATCATATTAATAACAACAATAGAAGCAATACCAATACCAAAAGTAATAATAATAATAAAATACAAATGAAAAGATATAATAATAATAATAAAGCAAAAATAATAAATGAAATAAGAAATAGCACATTCATCAAATAAATTAATAAAAATAATAAAAATCACAATCCAACAAATTTTATTTGATAATATAACTAAGCATGACCTTGACAGCAGCTCTATCACAAGTTAAATCAATATGCTCATAAACATCATTAAAACAACGAGAACAAAACGTTATCGGTTCATTTTGACCATACGATGTTCTATGGGGAGGAATAAAAAGGAGCGGCCTACTTCTTAAAGATAGTCCTGGGACATAATGCGATAACAAAGAATATCTCTCACAAACATTACAGCAGCTATAGTTCTCCTTGCTTCTAACATCTGAAGTCCTAGCAGTAAGCATCTGGTCCTATATGACGGAATCTCAATCTGCCAGTTTATTTTACGAATAGCATACCTGGTAAATGACTTTTGAACCGATTCAATACGAGCAGAATGGAGCATAGTATGAGGATTCCAAACAACAGATGCATACTCAAGTTGAGATCTTACCAATGAAATGTAAAGGCTTTTCAAGGATCACAAAAATCAATCGAATTTCTTTTAATATATCCAAGCATTCTAAAAGCTCTGGAGCAAATAAAATCAATATGCGGAGATGGACTAAATTTACAATCGAAAATAACGCCAAGATCACAAATTACATCAGGATAATCAATAACTGTTCCATCAATATTATAAAAATAAGTAAGTGGCACATGCAAACGATAAAAGGAAAATTTTTTACATTTAATAGGATTTAAATCAAGATAATTTCTTTTACACCATTTAAGCAATTCGTCAATTTCTTTTTGAAGCAACAAACATTCGGATAAATTAGAAATAGTGGCATAAATCTTTAAATCGTCGGCAAACAATAAAAATGAGGCAAATGAAAAATTTTTAGAAACATCATTGATAAATATAATGAACAACAGTGGTCCAAGGTGACTTCCCTGAGGAACACCTGAACTAACAATAATAGTTCTAGACATATGAGAGTCTATTAAAACGCACTGTTTGCGACCTTTAAGATAAGAACTTATCCCATCAAGGAGAGATGAATGAATACCAAAACGAGAGAGTTTATCAACCAAAAGGTCAATATTAATGCGGTCAAAAGCTTTCACAAAATCCGTATATATAACATCAACTTGCATACCTTGCTCCATAGCATTGAGGGTATAATTTTTGAAAGTAACTAAATTAGTGGTAGTAGATCTACCAGACATAAAGTCATGTTGTTCATTACATATATTTTTTCTACAATAGAACGCAATCTCATGGCCACTAAACATTCGAAGCATTTAGGTAATGGAAGCAGTTTGGCGATACCTCTATAATTTTTGATTAGGTCCTTACGGCCAGCTTTATGCAGAGGTTTAATGTAAGAGAATTTCCATGTATCTAGAAACACACCCATTTTTAAGGAAAGATTAAACAATCTAGTAAGCACATAAGATAAAGTGGAGTTACATCTCTTAAGTACTAAATTACAAATCAAATCAGGTCCATAAAAGGCATCCTCGTTCAGATTACCTAAACACTGTTCAACCTCATTCTGATCAAGCTGAATATGACCTATATCGACAACAGATGGTGAAGAAGGGTTAACCGAAAAGTAAGTTTTATCATATGCCCTATAAACCGATTCAAAGTAATCCGCAAACAAGTCACAACTTTCCTGAACTGAGTTAGAAAATTTACCATCAAACTCCATACAAGTGGAAGAAATTACGATAGGAAAAAGAAACATATTCAGGAATAGGAGATAGATTCATACTATAAGTCATAAACAAAAAATCATGATCGAAGTTACCAGGTGGGGATAACTGACTATGAAACCAGAGTTAGGTATGTATTTATGTAGTCATTAGTCACGATTTATTCTCTTTTTGGCTATTAATTTCTTTTATTTTCTTAATAAAAACATTGAAAATAGTCCAAGTAAATTGAAAGTGTACTTCTGTTATCAAAAGGTATAAATAATATTCAAATGAGATATCAGGAGATTTTTATTCTACCACAATTGTAGTTTGTTTTGGCTAAGCATGAAGAACACTCTCACTTTCATGAATGAAAACTATAAACTTTAAGAATCTTCTGTGCTCCAATAAATTTACACGATCGCCAATATTTGAGTAAAGAAAAAATAACCTTTCAAAACTCATAAACTAAGGCTCGAAATTTACCTATATAAAGTTTTGTCAAATTTAGTCAGACTGTGGTAATGTATTCCTCTTCCCATTTCTACGCAAACATTGGTTTGACTCCATTTAAATGGTGGCAATAATGCACGTAATAAATGTAAGGACTTTCCGAGGTCGCCTTGAAATTATAATTTCCAAGAAGGATACTATTTAAATATATATTGGAAAACAGGATTAAAAACAAACAGTAGTTTTGTCACCATCAAGTACTGCGAAAAAGGGTCTCTAACATAAAAAGACAAAGGCAAACTGGACTAAAAAAATTAGGCGTAAATGGACAAAGCCTTGTTTTAACTCTGCAACTGACCCTTGTAAAAGAAGGGTACAAGGTAGAGATAACCTGAAACAAATGCATTTCATTGGATTCTTATTGCCTTTTACAGTAATTTAGAAAAGTGTTTTATTAGGGCCATGTCCTCCTCCACAGTGAATTAACGGTAAATTCCACTTTGTCATATTTTGCTTCAAACTAAAAATCTCTTAAAGTTGTTTATGACCCACAAATGCTATCCATTTTTTTTTCTCTGGAACTTTATTTTTTTTTACGTAAAAAGACCAACCAACTACTTAAGAAGTGAAAAGAGATTTTGATTTCAATTTCGTAAGGGATGAATACCTCTAATCCCTTCACAACAATCCGCAATCTTAAACGGAGAGAAAAAAAATCGGGCGCATGCCAATTATTCCCCATAAATCACCTTTTCATATTCTATGGTCAAATGGACGTGGAAAAAGCATCCGTAATCCCCGGATAGAAAGAAACATCAAGAATATCCACAATTAAAGATGGACCGAACCCAAAGGACCCGAATATCGCCTTTGGTGCGCGCGTGTACATTTTTCCCTATAAAAAGGGAACAACTGCTTCGCCGAGACTAAATAAGGAGGGCTGCTGAATTTTTTGTCAATACATCCAAGAATTTTCCAAACGTTCGATTTCTATTTCTGACCAGAGAAAAAAAAAATTACAAAAAATCACTGACCCCTCTGTGCAATCATTGAACATTTGAACATGCGTCCTGGGCTGGGTGCGTAGAGCTCTCCTTTCGGGCAGATGTTTTACTGGTCGCATGCTATTAAATGTCCACCAACAATGCAAATAGATGTACCCAGCCAATAGCATTATGAGTACTGCATCCGTTGCGTTCAGTTTCACGAAATTATGCCAAAAATGTTTGAATTCGATATCGAAACTGATCACCCGAATGGCAGGCAAAATTGTGGTGGAATTAAATGGAAAGGGTGCAAAGGGGTTAATAGAACTCTTAATCAAACAAATTTCCTTCTGGTTTCCTCTGGTCCTTGGACAGTATACAGTGTCACCAAACCAAACAAATATTGCTCTATCATTTTTGATACTCGAAAATACAGAAAACTCAAAATGATATGTAAATAGAATCGGAGACACTGTCCTATTCAGAATTTTATTTTTATTGTTCTCATAGACACGAGGCAGATTTTAACGCCTGCATGCATCTTGTCACCGGAAGGACAATTCAGATGGTCCTGGATGTGGAAATCTGATGAGCGTGACATTTTCATTCTGGTGGTGATTTTGATCCTATTGTCCACGTTCAAAAAAATACGACATGATAAAATCTGTTCACAAATTAAGAATTTTCAAGACTAACGAGATTAAATTTGTTCGCTACTTTGGAGAATTTTGAGAGGAACATTCAGTGTATCTTAAGTCATTGTTTACGCAACTGAAAGGCGTTAAATTGACTACAAATTGGATAAATAACAGCTAAAGTTTTTTATACCCTAGACTTAGGGTATTATAGCTT
Organism: Dasypogon diadema; assembly: GCA_006980735.1. Taxonomy (NCBI): domain Eukaryota; kingdom Metazoa; phylum Arthropoda; class Insecta; order Diptera; family Asilidae; genus Dasypogon; species Dasypogon diadema. The sequence goes on along the minus strand of QYTT01089229.1, from coordinate 71,320 downwards.
CAAGCAAACGTTTGTAATACATAAAGATACTCTTGATACACAGAAATAAAGTGTATTGCCATTAATGGAAGCAAAAACTGTATCGTTTAATAATCGTCCCTTTATCTATCCGCCGGTCTGTCTGGCTGTATGTTTGTTTGTCTGTATTAGTACTAATATCAAATTAAGGAAAATCAACTGTGGCTACAGAATTACAGCCAAAGGAAAAATAAGCTACACTGAAACAAAAGTATAGGGAAAAATTTAAACAAAGACACTAAAATTATAAAAAGAAAGCGAAAGAAAGCAAATCAAAATAAATTGGAATCAAATTAAGCCTAAACTAACCCAGAACTACTGTGTCGACCGATCCAACACCCCCAGAACATGAAACCCTCAAAGGGAAGCTAATCAATCACAGACTGCATCACCAAACTCCTGATATCGTCAACATATCAACAACACTTCATATTTGTGTCAAGAATAATACCAAGATTTTTAACTCTTTGAACAAAAGGTAGAGCTGTACTATTCAGACACACAAGAGTGAGATCCGATGCATCGATTGGATGGTGGTAAAAAGGAACGCACTTTGATTTATCCGGGTTAAACATTGAACCATTTTCGTTCGCCCCATTTGAAACGTTGTGTAGTTCAGAGTTAAGCGGATCAATAGTTCTCAACAAATCCGATGGGTCTGTTAATGTACATCTGAACATCATCAGCTTACATGTGGATCTTACAATCAGCGACAACATCAAGGAGATCGTTTATATACGGAATGAAGAGCAGCGGCCCGAGAATTGATCCTTGTGGTACACCACATCGTATAGGTAAAGTTCCAAACATAGTAGCACCCACCTTTACTTGTTGAGATAGATCTGACAGAAGGACCGGATAAACGAAATAGCAATAGGATGAAAACATAGCATAGGTGGGCCTGATCTAGAGACTTCCGGATGTCATTAGTAACACTTAAAAGAGCGGTTTCACAACTATGCAATTTCCAGAAACCTGATTGATGAGGGTTCAGTAGAGTATTAACCTCCAGATAAAGAACAATTTGCTGAGACATTAATTTCTCCACCGCCTTAGCCAAAAGGCATAAGAGGCTAATCGGACAGTAATCACTGCAGGGGGCTTTAGCCTTGGGAGTTTCAGCTATTGGCAAAAGTGTTGCAATTTTTCAGGCTGTGGGGAGCCGAGATGAAGTAAGACAAGTGCTAAAGATATGAACGACAGGCTGAATTATCCAAGGTAAAATGAGTTTGATAAATTTGGGTGAAAAACCGTCAGCTCCAACAGCATCGGATTTAATAACTGAGATAACTTCCATTACATCGACGCATCTGAAGCAGAAGGGGGGAAAGATCATGAGATGAAATACCAAGAGACTGATTAAATGGTTTGAGCGACTGAAATATTTGATGTAGGAATCACCTCAAAAGAACAATGTGAATTTTACACATTACAGTTCAGGTCACAATTCGAGAGATCCTTGCTGTAGGCGCCCGCGATTCGCAAGTTCCTCCAGGGTGTTTTAGATGGTAATTGAGGATCAAATTTCGGCATGTAATACTACCTTTTGGCCACTCGAATTTTAAGGTTGACACGATTACGTACCATATTATATTGTGATCGACTTTCAGCAGATCTCGACAACGCTTTAAGCGACAGACTTGAAATCTAGCAAATAGAAATTTGAAAATTGGTCAATTTTGACAACTCCTTCGTAGGGTTGCCATATAAAACCTTTAGCTATCTCAAATAAAAAATCGCTTTTTTGTTCTTCTAAAACGAAAATGCTTGGAGGTAGTTAAATAAAATTTGGCACACAGATACTTTACTAAAATTAAAATACTCTGGCAGAAAATGAGTCAAACCGGACAACATATAACGAAATGTGCCTAAACGTGACGCTTTCTTGAAATTTCACTATCAATTCTCGTTCAATTCCAATTATCAAATCGCCGCCTAAGAAGTTTCACTTCAAAAAATTTATAAAAGCCTAAAGACAATTGACTATAAAAAAAAGTCGTCTGTCCGAATTGACACACCAGAGTATTAGTTATAACTATAACTCAAAACCAACGAGAATGAAATATTAATAACAATCCCCATACAAACGCTTATGAAATCAATAAAACGTCGTAATACCATTGAGATGAATATTATGGAGGGGGTGTCCCATAAAAGTTATCTTCAAGAAAATGACACAAAATTTTTGAAGTCGATGTATTCATCTCTTTCGATTTTTAAAATCAAACTGAACTGTAATCGAATTCTAGATATTGTTCAGTGTGAGTAAATCCAAGTAGGTATTTGTATTTATAAAAGTGAATGTTCTACCTTCCAAATTTACATTCCAAAAATTTTTAGAATTTAATTTCACTCAACCCTAGCTTTTTATCATGCTCTTATAAGCAACTAGGATTTTGAATTTAGGAAACCCTGTAATTATGCAAATTCAAGCCATTTATTTTAAACTTTAACATTTACAAAATTTAATTCTAGCTAGTCCTATTTCTATCCTATTCCCTACACCAATTTTTCTAATCTATCCCTTCTTATTTCCTAAACTTTCCTATAATTCTAATAATCCTTTACCTTAAGTTTCCTATATTTCTTGCTCGTATCCTATTCGTCCTTTCCTTAATTTCTTGGTGTCCTTTCTTCTTTTCTTGGTTTTCCGCTTTCGCCTCCTTTTCCTTTATCTAAACTTAGCTTGCCACTATCCTCACACTATTCACACACTTTCTTCTTTCTTTTGCTCCTCCGGGTCTGTTTCACGTTTTGCGGGTCGAAAAAGAAGTGAGTCCTCTGATTTTCGCGCGTTTTTCCTTTCGCCTCTTTTCTCCCTCTTTCAGATCAACCTCTCTCACTTCTGGACTTGCATTTGCCATCTTTGCTACCATGTTTGCCGGAAAATTTGAAAACTCTCCAAACTTTAAAGACTTCTGCTGGGCAGTGCTGCTAACATCTTGGAACAACTCCAGGACCATAGATCTATTTCTTTCTCGTTTTGTTTTTTAAATTAGAATGCCGCCATTCGTAGGTCCTTAAACAAAGTGTGTAGGATTTATTTGTGGAAGATTCAATGGATTTCCAGATGAGATACTCTAAGCGTTAACGTGTGGCTGAGATAGTGAATATTGAATACGTGCGAGGATAGATACTGGGTAACGACGTGAATGGATATTGAGTATGTGTGCGAATAGATGTTCAAAGTGTGTGTGGATGGAAGGATTCCACGTGTAAAGGCGTTTAAGTACTAGTATGAACCGGTAGATAGATTTGTGTGTAGCAGTGTGCGAATGTGGAGGTTAAGTATGAGGTGAATATGTATGTGCTGTGAATGCGTTTGTGTTGTATCTTCGATGAGTTGATTATTCTACGGAATGAGCAACTTGACTGACGATTTGGATATTGGTTCAGAAGACTTCTAATCACTTGAATCTAATTGAATTCTTGACCTACCTGACAATTTAATTTCTTATATTTTAC
>QYTT01089229.1:40794-58033 GCA_006980735.1 Dasypogon diadema | reverse complement strand
AAAAAATTTCGTATATTGATGTTGAATTGAAAATGTATTTACTGCAACTGATAGAGTCTGGAAAGTATCTATTTAATTCAGGGATCTTGCTACTTTTGTTAGAGGTATCGCTGGCACTACATCAGAAAAGATGTGATCAACTTCCGTCTAGGGTCTTTCTTGGGCTGTGTGCACTCCACTTAACAGGACGGAGGTTTTTATTTATTTTTGTTAAAAACTATAGTGGCTAATATTTCTGTGCTGTCGTTCCAAAGTCCTGGAGAGAATTATGTCATTACAGAGTAAGAAGTATGCTGAAGGTACCTAATAATCTTATGGCTGATGAACATTTGGGGTATCGTGCACTTCGAAGCTGTGAAACTGCCCTTCTCAAGGTGTCATCGAACATTAGAGAATCTCTTGATGATAATAATTGCGTTATATTAGCTTTGCTAGATTTTTCTAAGGCGTTCAACAGCGTACACCACACTTTTTTACTTAGTAAGCTAGCTTCACAATTTGGTTTCTCATCATCCTCATTATATCTGATTAGTAGCTTTCTATCGGAGCGGTTTCAAAAAGTTAGACTCAATGACATATTTTCCTCCAGGCTTCCTGTCAGGTTCACAGTTCCACAGGGTTCGATTCTTGGTCCCCTTTTATTTAGTATGTTCATAAATGACTTGCCGCTTTGCGCCATCAGTATGCTGATTATGTTCAGCTGTACGATGGTGGTCCACAATGTGACTTGAATAAACTTATACGACACATTAATTCTGATTTAGACAATATTCATAAATGGTCGTTATTTTAGGGCCTCAAATTGAATCCTGAGAAATCTACTTGTTTAGTGATATCGAGGTCTGAATTGAATGAATACTGGCTCTTTTGCCACCGGTGGTATTGAGTGGATGCGTATTGCCTTATCGGGAGAAAGTGAAAAACTTGGGGGTCTACTTCAACTCGTGACTTACCTGCTGTGATCATGTGGCAAATGTAGTTTATAAGGGTTATGGTGGTCTCAGGCAATTGAGCTTATCATCGAATATATTGTCTATTGAATTGCGGAAAAAACTTGTCAGAACATTGGTCCTACCACATTTTTTATTTGGTAGCATAGTCTACCATGCATTGGATTGCATGTGTTCTTCCAGATTGAGGGTTGCATTTAATGACTGTGTTAGATTGGTATATGATTTGAGAAGGTTTGATCATGTGTCTTCCTATCGCGAATCAATTCTCGGTTGCTCTATCGAAAAAATTTTGACATATAGGGCATTGCTACTACTACATAAAATGATCTACCTTATAGAGCTTTCTTATCTTTATTGTAAGTTACGATTTCTTGCTTCTCCGCGATTTATAAGGGTAGAGATGCCGCGTTGTAGTTAAGCGTCTGTTGGAGTGTTCAAGAGAAGACTTTTTTATACTCGAATTTGTAACAGTCTCCACAATAGAGCTATGGGTCGAAAATCGGTCGGAGCAATAGGACACGTTTTTTTAGGGAAAGCAATTATAACCGCATCCTTCCAACAAGTTGGGAAAGTTGATGTTGTTAAGCAGGAATAAAAGATGTGCGTTATAAAAGGGCTAATGTACGATAAAAGTATCTTTAAAAAACGAGGAGAAAGATTATCGGACCCTGTGGCGTTGGATTTAATAGTTATTATATGATCAGTCGCTATGAGGGCAGCTTCGAATAACCAATAAGAGGCCCTGAACCAGACATCCTCCAACTCTCAAGTCTAGGTGGAACTGCCTAGGCCGAGGGCTGTGTGGTTGGGAATAACCCAGTCATTATTATTAGAATTCTGGATATCTGGAAACCACCTGCTTCCCTGTGGTTATGTGGTTATCTCCACCATAGGTGACTGTTCTTTTTCACATCTTACCAAAATCAAGTAAAAAAAAAGAAGATGTCACACTTCTAATCATGCTAAAAACAGAGGAAAAATCGACCAATTTAGAAAAAATTTCTGAGTTGATCCTCTTCGATTTCCTACGAAAGTTTTCATATTGGTATGTAGAAATTTATAAGAATAGTAGTTGTGTAACTTCTATTAACCTTCTACTTTTAAGAGGTATCAAATTAAGGAGGAGGAATACGAAGAAGAAATTTAAAGCAACAATTTTGAGAGAAAAAATTTTTAGGGTTAATAATAGTTGGGGTAAGTCGGGTAAACCGGGCAGGGAACCTTGCAGAAATTTTTTTGTAATAAATATTCTGAAGTTCTAGGGTCAAGAAGAAGAGTCGGTTCAGCGCAGATTCATTAGATTTGCACTCAGGGATTTGCCTTGGGATTGGGACGATCCATTGATTCTCCCGCCTTATCGCGAGCGCCTAAATCTCATTGGCCTGGGCTCTCTAGAGAGCCGACACAGTTTTCATTCACCAGCTCTTGAACGTTAATATTGATTCTTCGGAGCTCCGGGGCAGGGTGTCCTTCAGGGCTAACACTCGCAACCTGAGGAGTGCCCCTCTCTTACACATCTTGCACATTAACTCCTCCAGAACTAACTACGATAGAGATTTCAAGAGTAACACTTTCACCTGCCAACAACAAGTTTTTAGTTCAATAGTTGGACTTTTGAAATATACTCAAATCTTCTTGAAGAGCACGTTATTGTTGAAAACGTAAGAATATTTACGCTTAAACCAAGAACTTCGGCGATTTGGCATTCATATAAGAAATTTAAGGTTCATGTTGATCATTTATTCCCTTTAGTAAACGACCTCCTAAATCGATATGGCCGACAATTAATATTACTCACTGTTATTAATACAAAATTATTTATGGAGCCCTAACATTGTGATTTCAACCCTTTTTCATATCACTCACAATGAAAAGAGCTTTTAAAATTGTGGTATTTTTATTTTAAGTTGAAAGGGGTAGTTCATAAGCTCGATGAATAAATGTCATTTCTGTAATGGGTTGGGTTGTTTGGAGACATGAAATTATGTAAGTCCCGGGTATTTTAAAAAGGCACTTAACATTCGATTTTCTTTTTTTTTATTAGTTTACATTTTCTTATAAAAAGTAAGAAGCAATATTTTTGGAAATCTTCGAACTTATCTAAATTAAAATAAAATTATATTCCACATTTGTTGTAAACATAAAAGGAACATATTTCGGGAACTTAGAATTGTGGCTTAATTCTTAAAAATTGTTTACCTTCAGGAGATATATAAATTTTCACTGGCGGATTCTCAATACTGGTAATATTTTTAATTATGAATCTAAAGGATTTCCTACAACAAAACTCACAAAATGTATTACATTATTCTTTATAAGGGGTAAAATCTGTTCAGCAAACTTGTCAAACTTCTCAAAAAGTAGGTTTTTTTTTTCCTTGAAATTGGGCGGCAAAATCTATATCAGTCTAAATAAATACAAAAATACATAAACATTTTTCATTGCCCTTAAAAATAAGTAACACTTACCAATAAATGTCCGAATCCTTGATTATATAAGGGTCATTCTCTGAAGCTGGAGGTTTTTTTTCATTTTTGAAGTACTACATCCTGTGGTCCCGTATTATACTTTAGCCAATGTTTTTCTTGATTAAATTCTTCGTCTACGGAAAGTATTCAATGTGGAATTATTCTCACTAAATAATGCTATACGCATTTCTGTATTATCCGATAATATTGTATTTTCTAATAATGAACACGCAGATATGGAACTTCTCTATGATTTTTTAGTACGAAATTTTTTCTCCTTAACATAGTCCTTCTGATCTCAATTTTGCTATGATATTATGGTAGCGAACATATAACAATCCCTTTGGTCTCTGCCGAGGTTTGCTGGTAAATAAAATTTCCTATAGAGTAAAATATATGCATTTAGCTTAAAATAACAGGATATTACTCTTTTATTGACCTTATTCTCTGTTGGAAATGGTGTAACAATACTGCCTGTTACTTTTCTGTTACTATTTGAAAATACTTTGGTGTTACATTAGTGGTTTTTGTACAATTTCCTCTACTCCTACTCAGTTAGAAAACGCCTGTGTCTTGTATCTAAAGATCTATTTTCGTTGTAGTATTTAATAACTGATTTTCTGTTAGTGCACTTGTTCAATATGTCTTTAATGTTTAAAAACTAAAAGCCAGCATTCCTTTATTTTAAATTCGTTAAAAATTTATAACATTTACCTCATCGTAGAATGAACTATTCTGTGAAAAACATGTATCCTCTTCCCACTGATTACAACTAGAATCAGCTGAAACTGTAGATTCTGTATCTTTATCTCTGCCGCCATAAACCAAGCGTCTTTATGAACTCAGCGTTTACTTATTTGCTTAAAACTCACCACTCGCTTTTATCATTCACATAAATTATGTTCGAAAATTATTCTTTTCCAAACTTTTCAGAAGGGCAAAATTTATCCAGGTGATGAGTTTTGGTGTATTTTAAACTTTCCACTGTAATACCATAATCTGTAAACCATTAGATTTTTACACTAAAGATTCAATTGAAGGGTATAACCAATCAAGAAATTCAATTGCGAAATGACTTCCACCTAATTCAAACAATCATTTTAAAAGTTCTTCATTGTCTGAAAGGGTATTACAGTATTTACTTCAAAACTTTCTAAGGTTACACTTTCATTTACGACGGCAGCAGAAGAGCCAATGTTATTATTATTTTCACTTGGAATTTCTTCCATTTCTTACACTGTTTTATCTCGTTCAATTTTTAGAAACAAACCTACGCGAGCTTTCCGTATTGTCCGTATTGAAGAAGTCATTATTTTCTGCAACATTCTTTCAATCTAAAGGATTTGTTTTTAAATTAATGGAAATGTACCACTTACAAAATTAATAACACGTTTTAATTCAAATGATGAGGGGAATTTTTCTGAGTGTACGCAGCGAAAATACCTTTAGATACACATCCATAACACAGTGGAAATCTTTTTTAGAAAGCATAGCAGGTAAACATTTTAAGTTGTCTATTTTTTTTTAGTTAACAAGTCCTTTAAATTCCCTAATATACGATTAATTCCCTTTCATTTTATTTTTTAGTAATTTCCAATCGTATTAATTACTTTATCAAAATAAAATTGTCGGCTACCATGTCTACCATCTGTTACTAGAGATACCTTCCTGAACAGTTCTATCCACCATCATACCTCCTGTCAAAATCCATTTAATAGTAAAAATTTATTATTTGATGGCTTCGCCCACTTAATTTGAAAATGAGCAAAAATTTTCACAACAACTTATAGGTCTCCACATGACGTCGATTTTTCTAAATTGTGAAATATACACTGGTCGGCAAACCGTCTAACATGCTTCGTTATCCTTATCGCAGCTTTAAAAGGCATGAAAAGGGTCCGAGTTGTTAACTGTCTATAGATAAAACCGCAACAGCCTACTAAATTCTGACCATCACCTATCACCCTTGTTGTTTTTTCCTTTTCCTTGTTTTTCTAATAAAGTACTCAAATTTTCCCATAATGGCGACTTTCACTAAAACAAGAGGCTCAGATATTGTGTGTCAAATGCGGAATTTCACACATATAAAGTTCGAGTTCAGTAAGGGTGAGGGTGAGTTTTAATCCATTCGTTTTCCACCCACAATATATGATACTCTAGAAATTGAGTAAAGGGGGCGTCTGGTCCTTCTGTCCTGCTTTATGTATTTGGTATGCCTTTAGCATTTTTTGTTCTCTACTCTGTTCTGTTAGAAATGCAAGATACTTTCGATTTACGCATATTCTGACCTTAAATGATGCCTGCACATTTTATTTTCTTCGTAAAAGGGAAACCTACAGTTGTGAATCATACTGAAGGATGCAAACATTGAAAGAAGAGCCCCATATCCTTTTTGGACAGATGCATTTTGTTACTGTGGCAAAAAAACAAGATTTACAGGACGAGGGCGCGTTATGCAGGTCCAACAGTTGCGAAAAATAATTGAACGAGTTTGATTGACGATTGCCATGTCTACCTACATTTGTACGATTATCCTAAATGCTCTAGCCTGGTTAAATGATCATGACTTGCTACCACAAATATATTTGGCGGTTTGGACCACCTGCTGTTAGTACCACTGGTTGTGATGTCCTGTAGTTTTTTTTTGCACCTTTTCCAGATGTTTGCATTTGAATCAAGGTGAAAGTGAGAGTTGAACAACAACATGAGTTGGAAATAGGTAATGTCTCAGGACACTGTACACCTCTTCTGGCAATCAGATTATATAAGTATGTTAACACTAAAAAAATAAAAGATTGATTCCGTGGATAAAGTACACTCACAGAAATCAAACCTTCAGTTTTTTTAAAAAAAAAAACATCGATGATCATCTGTCCTAACAAACCGAAAAAACCCTGCCACACTTTATCACAATTGCAGGACATCCTCCATAGGTCATAAAGATATGAAATTTACACCCTAGTTGACCTAAGATGGGATATCTTTCATCCGAAGTATTTTACGATGCGGAAAGGTCATCCGGCTGCAAGTCTGCAGCTTTTTCTTAACACAAAATAGACCAGCAGCCATTCATCTCTGTGACTATCATTCATCCATAAGATGGTCTCAACTTAAGATTAAATAAGCTGACCTAAAGTCCCCTCGAACAGACCCGACTTAAGGTCGAGCTGGCATCCGTCTTTTGCGTAAGAATTTACGTCAACAATCAAAGGCCTGGTCCATTATTTCCCTACTGGACGATATTTTACACATCTAAAGACGGTTCCTGATCAACGGTCCATTGTCCACAAAAGGATAAAGAACCAAAAGGACACGAGGTCTGAATGATGCTCAAGACTTTGAATGTCCTTCCCATTTTTTACGATTGTGACATAATAGAGTTCTGTGCGCACACAATCAGATACATTTAGATCCGTTTTATGGACAATCAAACTCAGTGTAAAAAAATTCTGTTTATTTATTTTTTTTTTTCTTAAAACAGTTAATTACCGTGATTAAAAATAATCTGACAACCTGTACAAATTCTGTGGTCAATATTTAATTATCTTTTAACTTAGATACGCTAAAGAACTAGACTAAAAGCTTCAAACAAAATGAATTTAGGTAAGATACTTTCTAAAATTGAATAAAACTAAGGTTTTAGATATATAGAAAATAACTGACAGCCCAATTGATGGATACCAAATACATAGAGGCTGCAACGCTGTTCAGGTGTAACGTGTCAGCTCAGGTGAGAGCCGGGTTCCACTTTTCCTGCATTACACTTGAACACAAAAAATAAATCTTAGGTTGGACGCCACGCTTTCGGTGAGTCCACAAACTCAAAATAAAATCCGATTTGCACTGAAAAGTTATAACTTTTATTGGATGGGAAACTTTCTATTAAAATTACATTTTTCGGCAGAGCAAAACACGAAAAAAATTAAAAAGAAAAAAAGAAAAGGAATTAAAAAAATCTATGTAATTTATCCAAAAGTTTAAGGCAAGGAAATTTAGTAAAGCAACTCTTTTGGACTCAGCAGTGGCGAGGGAGAAACGTGCACAACACTGGTATTCACCTAAAAAGAATAAAAGAAAAATATAAAAAAAGAAACACAAGAGAGGATTCACCAAAAATAATTTTTAGAAAATAGAAAGAAAGAGGGAAGATATTGACGACATCCAGGGCTCTTCCTTTTTAAATCTTCCTTCCTCGCTTCCTTTAACTCCTTGACTTCCTTTGGCCTCCCTGGATTCCTTCAATCTTCTCCAGCTTTCCTCCCTTTTATATTTCTTCTTACTTTCATCTTCTATTACAGAATCTTTTCTACATCTTTCCTTGCAGGGATTTCTGTATTTATTTATTTTTTTGTTCTCCTCTCATTGAGTTTAAACCACACTGGTTTCACCAACAATCTTTTGTAATTGATGAACGCGAATTCCTTCATCGGTGGTTCAAACGGTCAGGAAATTCTGTCATTCGACCCGCTTATAACAGAGTTCGCAACTTAGTGACATCCAAGATTAGATCCGCCAAACGTGAGTATTTTAGGAGGAAGCTGGACATTAACCTTCCTGCAAAGACACTTTGGTGTAACCTCAAGAAGTATGGAATCCATAATAAAACGAGCCACGATTGTGAACTGGGAACTGCTCTTATTAATGCCCACTTTAGCAGTATACACGAATCGTATCTCCCTTCAGACATATCTGTTGACTCTTATTCCAGTGAGGGCTTTAGTTTTCGCTGCGTAGACCCAGATGAGGTCTATAGGGCATTTTTTAAACTAAAATCTGAAGCGATGGAATCTGATAACATCCCTACTAAATTCATAAAAATTATGCTGCCGCTTATCATCGACATAATCACACACACGACTTCGGTATTTCCTAGGGCTTGGAAACATGCTATAGTAATCCGGTTGCCAAATGCTACTCCTGCAAATGGACCATCGGATTTTCGTCCGATTAGCTTACTGAATTATCTGTCTAAGGCTCTCGAAAAATTAATGTGTGATCAATTACAGGCTTACCTCAAAGCTAGCTCACTTGTTATACAATGGTAATCTGGTTATCATCGACATCACAGTTGTGAGACAGCACTGTTGGAGGTCACTAGTAACTTGCGAACCGCCCTGGACAGTGGCAAGCTGGGTTATTTATCTTTACTAGATTTCTCGAAGGCTTTTGATACTTGACAAGCTGTCCTTCAAGTTTTTGCTCCGCAAGACTGCCATAACACTAATACATAGTTTCCTATCTAACTGCACGCAATAAGTCAAGGTGAGAGGTTGTCTATCCTATAAATCTAGCATCGTGTCCGGGGTTCCGCAAGGGTCCATACTTGACCCATTATTGTTCAGTTTATATATTAACGAACTGCCTGAATTAGTCCTGAACTCACACATACATATGTATGCTGATGATGTTCAACTTTACACTTCTGAGCATATTGATAGAATTGAGGATTGTGTAAAAGGATTAAATGAAGACCTTGAACGCATTTACCTTTGATCAAGACATAATGATCTTAGACTTAATACAACGAAATGTAATTATTTGATCCTTTCTCGAACTAGCTATAATACTAGTGTGCTCCCAAGAGTACTCATAAACACAGCGTAATAGTAGTAATAAATGCAGCGTCATGAACACATATCTTCTTTTCGCTCCACTATATTGGGCTGCCCTCTGAAGGTTTATCATGATTTCAGATCTCTATGTTTCCTCCTTAAATTGATTTACATAGGAGAACCAGCTTTACCTCCGTAATAAGGTATGCTTCCTGCCCTCGATAAGACGCTCTAACTTACTCATACCTTGTTCTAACTCAGTGGTTAGTGAGCGTTCCTACTTCCTCCGGGTCCGGGTTTCTCGTTTATGGAACACCCTTCTCTCTGATGTTCAGAGTCTCGCTGCGGTTGGAGTGTTTAGGAGGCGATTGCTTCAGTCCCAGTTGGTCAACGGCGTGTCATAGGTGCGTGCATATAAATTTCGATTATAGTTTAATTTAGTCAGGTATTGGTGTTACTGTTATTTCATGACTGCTTTGCATACCAAAGCCGCAGATTTATATAATCTGTTCGCTATTGGAAGCCGATTTCCAATATTTTCCAATCAGGACAGTTTTCTACATGAAATCAAAAATTTTCTTTTCAATTAAAGTCACTGCGTTTTTGAGTATATTCGTGTTGTTAGGAAAATTCTCGGAGTCCTAGAAATATCATTTTTTTTGCCATTACAGGTAACTTTTGACAAATGTATCCACATGTAGAATTTTCTATATTTTTAACATTTTAAAAGTTTTTTGCCACAATCTGCGTTAGTTCTGGGTTACAGGAATTATCTTTCCAGTGCTAAAATTGTTTGGGGTAGGATAGTTTTGAAGATAATCCTGGTTTATTCCAAATATAGGATATTTTTATCTTTTGGCACATTCACGGGATATTCTGTCGATGGAAAGAGTTCTGAATGGGCCATTTTAACTAAGAAACAATAAAAAAATGGCCTATTTCACCGGATGGAGTTCTCTTCTGTTTTCGGGTCGTGAAAATACCCCATGCGCATTTCTCATCCGGCTGACAAAAATCGTTACAAAGGCTGACCGTCACGTCCTATGGAAAAGTAACGCATTTTGTCCACCTCACGATTGTCAAAAAAACTGCTACCAATCGGAAGATCTTTAACAGTAGATTCTAAAAATATCCGTCTTAAGTTGGAGCAACCTTCAGTTTAGGTGCGGTGCGGGGTTAAAGTTCAGGTCACCTGACCTCTATACCTAAACATAAACATACATACATGATCATTAACACGTTCACGCCGGCGCTTTATTTGTAAGAGAGCTTTCTCAATTTGTGTTTAGGTTTTCGTGTAATTTTCTCTTAAAGTTCTCGTATGTACCACCGGTGGTTCACGCCGGCGTGAACGTGTTAATGTGATATCAATCGACTCCAGTAGGCAAGCAGAGAGAACTTATACCCATTTTGTGGTCATGTGACCTTAGGGTGTTGAGATCACGTGACAAAAACACTTAACGGTCCTAACAATATGCATATTGCCTGAAAGCTCTCTTTTAATAGAACAATTTTATTTAATATCTTTATTGTCTGTATATTTCTAACGGTTAGGAACCTTCTTGGAAACGGTTCCGATCAACACAGGTCATTACATTTGCAACTATCAGAGAGTAAGTTCAGTGCATCAGTGGTACTGAGTCAAATTAGTCTATCGGGTATTATCGAGTAATCTTTAGTTTATTGTGATATGAAGCACTATGACTTCAAGCTATTCAAGATTGCCTGTGCTTTTCTAAACATATTTCATCTTCCAATTCTATCGGACAAAGATGACTTTGATATTGCAACTCGCATGAGTTCACGTGTTTGCAAGATCAAACATAAAAAAAAAATTGAAATTGATAACCAAAAGAGTGCTGTGCAAGCCACTTGATGATTCGTCTCACAACCAGGAACAATTGTTTCTCCGGCTTTCTGAATCTGATCTCCGAAAAGTCTCTTATAGTGCATATCAACTCCACAACTGTAGATCCTATTACTCAGAGTACACTGCTGGTGAGGATGGAAAATTCTACGTGACCAAGTTTTACCCTCTTGCTTTTGCAAATATGAAACACGAGGATTATGGGATTAATGTCAGTTTGTCGTTCTTAGTTCGGGCAAAGGTATAATCAGGAACTGTTCATCATGTCTTCGTTTTCGATATCTTTCAAAATCAGGACATGTAGCTATTCCTGAATTCTACTGTACTGGTGAAGTCGGATATTTTTACAATCTGCTCTTAAAGATCTTCCGATTGGTAGCAGTTTTTTGACAATCGTGAGGTGGACAAAATGGGCCGGTTTGACGGTCAGCCTTTGTATTTGTATTTGTGATTAAAAGGCGAAAACACTATTTAGGTGACCAATTTTCCCTCCAGCGAAAATGTGATTCCCAAAGTGAAAATTTGTTGTAAAAGGAAACTGATCAACGTCTATGGTAGTTAGACACGCTCCTGAAACTGAGCCGAGACGATAACAATCTTGAAATCCAGGTTCCATTTCATAATTAATTTTACTCCACGAACTTTCGTATTGTTTTGGGCAGGAATGTATGGATAATACCGCACATGGGTGAGATCTGTGAACTCTCGGAACTGCAGCCATTATAGGGTTCCCAGTTCCCAGGTAAGCGATATTCATTACAGTGGGGTGGGATAGCTTGAAATTCCAATCAAGACTGTATAGTACCCAAAACTCTATTTGAGAGGCTTAAGATTGTCAACAAAACATATAAAGCTTAGCTTCTTTTCTCTTGTTAATACAAATATTCCTTTTATTTCACGCAAAATATCTAAACCGTAACACTTTATAGGTCTCTAAAAAGACATCAACACCATACTTGCTTGGTGTATTCAAGAAATTATTGGCCATTAGGAATTCGAGGCTCTTTTAAAATATTTTGGCCTCTATTTACCTGTCATAAAAAACTTAATGAGCATAGCATTTATGTACTCTTCTGTTGATTAGATTTTTGATAAATTGTTCGGAGGGGTTTGCAGTAAAACAGTCAAATTGTTGTATTTTAGTTCACTGAGAATGAAATAGCTCCGTCAAGTTAGCACCCCCACATTAGAATTTCACAAAAAAATGTAGGGTTTATTTACTTAAGTTTTGCCCAGTTTTGCCCAACCAATAAATAATTTTGTCCACCCATGTGTGATGAGCTACGGGGTGGGTTATCAAAATATTTCAACAACAACCCCAACCACGTATTTGAATGAATGAAATACGCCATTATTGAATTGTTGCTAGCTGAGATGAACTATGTGAGAACGGATAAAACGTCCGGACGAAATTGGAAAAAACAATTTGTGTAATATTGGAAAAACTGTTTCAAAGTTGTGGGAAGTGTCGAGCAGTAGGTAAAACTTCGTGAATATTGGCAAAGGTGAGCAAAATACGTGGATACTGCAAATTGAATGATACTATATATATGTAGCTTGATTTTGGGGAACCTTTCTTCGGGTTGGACAGGAGTAGTTGAGGGTTGGGTAAAACGAGTTGAGGGTTGGAGAAGACAAACCGAGAGTTGCGCGAAACGTTTCGATGAATATGCTAAATTCGTTAATATTGTCAAAAGAAAATTCAAACTATATTTGATGGGCGGGCTAAACTGTATGAAAGTTGCGCGGGACTGGGAAAAGGATAAAAAACAGTGGGCTAAACTAAAACAATGAAATACAGCACAATGAGCGGATAATATCAAAAATTATCCGATGTTTCTTTATATTTTCATTCGACTTACAATTGAATAATGAAGACCGGGTGAGGTTTGCAAAAAATTTGAATTGGCAATTGTGCCTGATATAGTTTAAAACAAGAATATATGTTTTTATATTCTACATTTCCCCTTCCAAATAATCGTGGCAATTCCAAATAATCTAGCAATCTTTAATATTTCCTATAAGCCTTTACTTTTCTTCCAATACACAAATTGTTTTATAAATTTTCTATGCCGGTGTGCCGTTGCCTGCTTATCTCTTCATATTTTCCTTTCTTCTTCTTCTCTTTAAAAATTATCTCTATAACGCGCGAAAAGAAATCACATGTTTAGGGGGCAACTAGTCCATGGCGCCCCGATGGGCACGGACCTCTGCTTAGGGTGTACTGAAATGAATTTAACTTTTCAAGCGCTGTGGTAAAAAACTCATTTATTCATATCTTTCCAATAGAAGACAAATGGTCGTCTAATTCCTAGAGTAGAGCATTGTTGGCTGGGGTCCCTCAAGGTTCCATCTTAGGGCCATTTTTATTTCTGTTATATGTAAATGATGTTGTGAATATACCTCGATTTTGTTCTATCAAAATGTACGCCGATGATATGCAAATGTTATTGCCAATCCCGTTATGATATTGAGGAGTAGATTAAGAAATTTAATTCTGATCTTCATCGAGTTTTAATATGGGCCGTTGACAATAACATGAAACTTAATCCAAGCAAGAGCCAGGCTATTGTAATTTTTAACCACTATGTTGATGCGTCAACTTTCTCTCCGCTTCTCTTAAATTGTCTACCCATTATATATTCTTCCACGGTTCGAAATCTTGGGTGTAATTTTCGACTGTACTCTCTCATGGTGTAGTCATATTGATATGGTTGTCAGTAAAATCTACAGTGATTTGAGAAATTTGTGGCCTCATGCGTGTTTTATGCCTACAACCATTCGATTATCCATTTAGGATTACAGTAGTGACTGAATCTGATCTGACGGGCCTGTGACATGAGGGAAATATGTGAACCGACCTTAAAAGGACTAAAATTGTAATTGATTAAAATCAAATTGGAGATCGATGGTTAATCGATTGAAGGTTTAATCGTTTATTTCGATTAAAAAATCAATAGATTAAAATCAGTTGCAGATTGGTAGTTAATCGATTTTCGCTGTAATCATTTAATCACGCCCAGGTCTTCTATGTATCTACATATGTATCAAATTTTAATGAATACTATCACCATTCTAGATATCTTTAAGCGGTGTAATTACTATCATAGATATGCCGTATTGGTAGATACCTATCAGGTTGTTACTCTCAAGGTAAATTACCACAATTTTTTTTTTTTCTAATGTTTCTCTTGTGACGGATTTATATGCGCGGGTTTGAGTCGATCTATTGATATAGATATTGACTGATTTTTGCCTCTCATGTTAATTGTGAAATATCTTCGGAAACGCCTTACAACTTTAAAGTAAGGGTCCTACTAAATCCATGTGGATATGATCAAATCTACCTGACGGAATTTCAAATTTCTCTACTGTTGATTTAGTATGTCGTATGCCTATTGCCTTTTGACAGGACACACATGGTTTAGCCCACAAACCTACATCGGCATTCATTCCTGCCCAAAAATATCGGGTCGTACAAAGCGTCCTGTTCGCGTGAATCCCTGGATGAGAAATTCCATGAAGCGTTTCAAAAACCGATAATCTGACCTCTTTAGGGCCGTATGGTCGGTATTGTTTAGTAGATATTTCGCACCACAATTTTATACCAATACTAGGAATATCTACTAATGTTAATTGCCAATTTGAATTGCTTTGCCCGGTTATTAGTGTTTAACGCTCACTATCTTCTAGCTGTAATTTATACAAACGTTTAATATCTATCCCAGTAAATTCTACGCCGAATGAACCGTTGAAATTTGCACGGGACAAACAGTCTTCTACAACGTTGTCTTTTCCAAAGATATGTTGAATATCGTTTGTATATTGAGCAATGTATTCCAAGTACCTATAGTTTGGCGGGGACTACGGTCAGTTTTAGATGTGATACCTGTCGTTAAAGGCTTATGATCGGTGTAAATTGTGATCTCACGCCATTCAACGAAATGTTTAAATACTTTTTAATTATTCATTTCTACTACTAACTAATTATAATTCCGGCTACAATTTAATTTTATTCCGCATTCACCTTTCTAGCAAGACGATTACTCAACGACTGACTCTGGAGATAGTAAGTATGAAAAACAGATGTTTTCTTACCGGATATTCTGATACCATGCTTTCAACTTAAAATGCATTGAACCCATTTTCGAGTATCGAATATTTGCTGGCGCGGATTTTAAAAGATATAGTCCGAAAGTATTATCATGCCACTACAACCAAGAAATACCATAGTTAAAACAACGATAAGAGTTTAATACTTTACACTCTGGTATTTTGTGAGAAATTCACCATCTTTACACCATGCGGACGGGTAACAATATGCTAAACAGATTAAAAGATCATGGGAATATGCTTTTATTAAAAATTCTTTTTATTGATTTCTCATATCTTAATATTCTAAAATTCTATATTCAAAAGGATAAAATTCATAAAATTTCAAAAATAAATTATAATTTGACTCCAAAACAAATTACTAATAGTAATTTTTCACTAAAGTCTAAAACTTAAAAAGGTCATTTTGATCATTGCTCAGAAATTGTTTATTTATATTTACAATCTCGCTCACAGACAGTTTAATTGTCTTCAGTTTAAGATTTTATAATTACATACACACTTATGAACATTTTTTTTTTAATTCTTGAATTTCTCCTATTGTTTACTAAATATAAACATTCTCTTACAAAAAAAAACATTTTCACATTAAACTATACTTTTCAGCCTCATCACGATGATTTCCATTAATGTTTTTCTTTTTGTGCTTGAAGACCTCAATAATTAAAACAAATGTATTTTTTTTGTACCTCTGTATTGTCTATTAAATTGTTTTTATTAAATTTATTATTTATGTCATATTGTGAGTTAATTCAGGTTCAAGTTTATGAGAGAAATGAGTAATCGTATAAGTTTACTAAACTTTAATTTTTTTTCTATTCTTTGGTTGCCATGGTGGTTTTTGACTAGACCCTTAATTAAATTAAACTATTTCCCGTGCTGTGAATTACAAAAATATATATATATACATTTATGATTTTTGCTTAAAACAGCAGATAAACTATAACTAGAAATTCAAATTTATTATAAGATATATCTAAGAACACCAGGTGCACTATAATTAGAATACAAATAATTACAAAATAAATTCAAATAATTCCAAAATTCTACAATTGCTTCAAACTTCTTACAAAAATACAATTTTAAAGGATAAAAGTACGCTGCAAATATTCTTCTTAGAACTAAAATTCAAATCCAATGAGTTGTTTCCTATCAAATTACACTAGAATTTTTTGGTATAAATTATCTTTTTAATTATATTGCTCATTATCTCTCAAAACTCATATGAACCTTCTTGATTGGGATCGCTTTAAATTTACAAACTGATGTCAAATGAGTGTCCTCTTGATCAAGCCTGCCCAAGGTTAACGTACTCTTGTATCTTTTTAATTAGGATAAATCATGGAAAAGATAATTTTTAAAAAAAGACAGGAAAACGTGCAATTTTGACTATGAAGTGCGTTGTCTTGTGTTGTAAAAACAATCGGCGATATTCATCCGAAAAGTCATTTTTCAGGGAAGTTAAAGTCTTTTAAAAAGGGTTCTGGGTGGTTTTAAAAGAAAATAATTGCAAAATGTCTGTTTAAATTGAATAAATTAGTTGTAAAATTCAGTTTAAATTTACCCTTCTCGAATTGTTTACATTTCCAGCTCCCCGAGTTTTTATGTCGCCTTATTTTCCAATTGCAGCACTAAGAAATTTTAGTTGAAATTAATGGGGGTATCGAGAAAATTTTTATAAATAATTGTGAGATTCCATGTGAAATAACAAATGAGTTAATAGATCCATATACAAAAGTTCTTTTCAAAATTTTTATTACTTTCGGTATCATCAAACCTTTCTGCAAAAAATAAAATACCACTGATTGACTACTTCCATGAGAAAAACTAACACATTGCTGCTTGGGTAGTACATACAAAAAATTGCTTAATTTTCTCGGATTATGACCTTTCATTTAGTTATTATTTCCATGAGATAAATAAATAAAGAAAAATGACTTTGAAATTAGTTAGTATTCGTTTTTTTTAAAGTGGCATACAATTTTCTACAAAAAAAAAATTAGAACTGCCCAGGAGCGAAAATGGTAATCAACTCCGCAGGGAACTACTTCCATCATGAATGGAAAATTCATTAAATGGTTACAATCAATGCAAAGTTTTCCGTACAAATAACTAGTTCTGTAATTCATTACCTTCTAAACAAAGGTAATGCAACATGTAATGATATATCTCTTTCAGAAGAGATTTAGCATGTATTTTCCTGTGAAAATTTGAGTTTTCTCTTCGTACTACGTTACTTTCGTTCGAGTTTTTGTGCAGTGAGAGTGCCTAATGCAACCTAGAGGT
>QYTT01089229.1:18497-40774 GCA_006980735.1 Dasypogon diadema | reverse complement strand
GAGAAGACAAACCGAGAGTTGCGCGAAACGTTTCGATGAATATGCTAAATTCGTTAATATTGTCAAAAGAAAATTCAAACTATATTTGATGGGCGGGCTAAACTGTATGAAAGTTGCGCGGAACTGGGAAAAGGATAAAAAACAGTGGGCTAAACTAAAACAATGAAATACAATGAGCGGATAATATCAAAAATTATCCGATGTTTCTTTATATTTTTATTCGACTCACAATTGAATAATGAACACCGGGTGAGGCTTGCAAAAAATTTGAATTGGCAATTGTGCCTGATATAGTTTAAAACAAGAATATATGTTTTTATATTCTGCATTTCCTCTTCCAAATAATCTAGCAATCTTTAATATTTCCTATAACCCTTTACTTTTCTTCCAATACACAAATTATTTTATAAATTTTCTATTTAATTCAATTAAATAGATAGGTGTGCCGTTGCCTGCTTATCTCTTCATATTTTCCTTTCTTCTTAAAAATTATCTCTATAACGCGCGAAAAGAAATTGCATTGCATGTTTATTTCTATGAAATAATTTTTTTTTTTAAATCTTTTTCGTAGAACTGAATTGTTTTTTCGATAGATTGTTCCATCACTGAGTTCAACCAGATACGACTTTGGGGCTCCGGGTTTTGACTTTACTATTCCTTTTATCCACAACTTGCTATTTTTAACCCATACTAATTCATCTGGTTCAAATTTTTTTTAGTAATTTAGTGTGCATGCTACAAAAATTTTGATTTCTTACATTTGCTAAGGCCTGTCTTCTTTTGATTTCCTTATCATTTATTTTGTAAATGGGAAAAGTGAAACACTTGTTTCACACATAAAAATTTTTCCACTCTTCAGTCCCACAAAACGCAAGTACACCCTAAGCGGAAGTCCGTGCCCATCTGGGCGCCATGGACTAGTTGCCCCCTAAACTTATTCTTCAGAGTGCCATTCGTACTTGCCCTCTCGCCCGGTGAACCAGTAAAGGCCATCTGCGGACAACTGCGGTACAGTCTTTTCGAACAACAAAAAAATATTAAAGCTGTTTAGCATCGAATTTACTTAAAATGTAACGTCTCACCCTTGATAGTGTCAGAAAAATTAGATTTAAGAGGTTAACTATCAAACTTCATATTGTAAACGATTTCATGCAGTCGGAGGCATATTCTTAAGTTTAACGGAATGAACGAGAAGGCGAGTATGAATGGCACTCTGAAGAATAAGTCTAAGGGGCAATTAGTCCATGGCGCCCGATAGGCACGGACCTCTGGTTAGGGCGTACTGATATGAATTTAATTTTTCGAGCTCTGCGGTAAAAAAATTGGTTATTCATATCTTTCCAATAGAAGACAGAAACCACTTATGGGTCATCTAATTCCCAGTGTCAAGCGTTGTTGACGGGGGTCCCTCAAGGTTCCATCTTAGGGCCATTGTTATTTTTGTTATATGTAAATGATGTTGTATTATATATTCTTCCCCTGTTTGAAATCTTTGGTGTAATTTTCGACTGTACTCTCTCATGGTGTAGTCATATTGATATGGCTGTCAGTAAAATCTACAGTGGTTTAAGAAATTTGTGGCCTCATGCGTGTATTATGCCTACAACCATTCGAAACCGTTTGGGATTACAGTAGTGACTGATTCTGATCTGACGGGCCTGTGATGTGACGGAAATGTGTGAACCGACCTTAAAAGGACTAAAATTGTAATCGATTAGTTATTGTTTGTTTCGATTACAAAATCAATAGGTTAAAATCAATTGCAGATTGATAGTTAATCGATTTTCACTGTAATCTTTAAAAATTTACGCGTCCGTTCAGTTCAATAGTTTATTCCCCAAGAGACCGTAGAACCCCAAAAAGTTGGTTACAATAATAATGCCACAAAAACACTTTAAAGACAGTGCTGTGAATATTTCAATACCAAAAGCACTTTTTATGATTCCTACTTACAAGATTCCAACGCACAGTGTTGCCATATACCAATACTACATATGTATGAAATTTTAAAAAATGCTATCGCCATTCTAGATATTTGTCCAGCTTTAAACGGTGTGATTACTATCATAGATATTTCGTATTGGTAAATACCAAGAAAATGTTTCAATAAAAAACAACGATAAGAGTTAACCACTTTACACTCTGGTATTTTGCGAGAAGTTCACCATCTTTACACCATGGACGGGGGTAACAATATGCTAAACAGATTAAAAGATCATAGGAGTATGCTTTTATTAAAAATTCTTTTTATTGATTTCTCATATCTCTTAATATTCTAAAATTCTATATTCAAAAGGATAAAATTCATAAAATTTCAAAAATAAATTATAATTTGACTCCAAAACAAATTACTAATAGTAATTTTTCACTAAAATCTAAAACTTAAAAAATCATTTTGATCATTGCTCAGAAATTGTTTATTTATATTTACAATCTCGCTCACAGACAGTTTAATTGTCTTCAGTTTAAGATTTTATAATTACATACACACTTATGAACATTTTTTTTTAATTCTTGAATTTCTCCTATTGTTTACTAAATATAAACATTCTCTTACAAAAAAAAACATTTTCACATTAAACTATACTTTTCAGCCTCATCACGATGATTTCCATTAATGTTTTTCTTTTTTTGTGCTTGAAGACCTCAATAATTAAAACAAGTGTTTTTTTTGTACCTCTGTATTGTCTATTAAATTGTTTTTATTAAATTTATTATTTATGTCATATTGTGAGTCAATTCAGGTTCGTGTTTATGAGAGAAATGAGTAATCGTATAAGTTTACTATACTTTACTTTTTTTCTATTCTTTGGTTGCCATAGTGGTTTTTGACTAGACCCTTAATTAAATTAAACTATTTCCCGTGCTGTGGATTATAAAAATATATATATATACATTTATAATTTTTGCTTACAACAGCAGATAAACTATAACTAGAAATTCAAATTTATTATAAGATATATCTAAGAACACCAGGTGCACTATAATTAGAATACAAATAATTACAAAATAAATTCAAAATAATTCCAAAATTCTACAATTGCTTCAAACTTCTTACAAAAATATAATTTTAAAGGATAAAAGTACGCTGCAAATATTCTTCTTAGAACTAAAATTCAAATCCAACGAGTTGTTTCCTATCAAATTACACTAGAATTTTTTGGTATAAATTATCTTTTTAATTATATTGCTCATTGTCTCTCAAAACTCATATGAACCTCCTTGATTGGGATCGTTTTAAATTTACAAACTCAAATGAGTGTCCTCTTGATCAAGCCTGCCCAAGGTTAATGTACTCTTGTATCTTTTTAATTAGGATAAATCATGGAAAAGATAATTTTTAAAAAAACATCGAAAAACGTAGAATTTTGACTATGAAGTGCCCTGTGTTGTGTTGTAAAAACAATCGGCGATATTCATTCGGAAAGTCATTTTTCAGGGAAGTTAAAATGTTTTAAAAAGGGTTCTGGGTGGTTTTAAAAGAAAATAATTGCAAAATGTCTGTTGAAATTGAATAAATTAGTTGTAAAATTTAGTTTAAATTCACCCTTCTCGAATTGTTTACATTTCCAGTTCCCCGAGTTTTAATGTCGCCTTATTTTCCAATTGCAGCACTAAGAAATTTTAGCTGAAATTAATGGGGGGTATCGAGAAAATGTTTACAAATAATTGTAAGATTCCATGTGAAATAACAAATGAGTTAATAGATCCATATACAAAATTTCTTTTCAAAATTTTTATTACTTTCGGTATCATCAAACCTCTATGCAAAATATTTATACGACAAAATATATTTACCCTATTTAAAAATACCACTGATTGACTACTTCCATGAGAAAAACTAACACATTGCTGCTTGGGTAGTACATACAAAAAATTGCTTAATTTTCTCGGATTATGACCTTTCGTTTAGTTATTATTTCCATGAGATAAATAAATAAAGAAAAATGAAATTAGTTAGTATTCGTTTTTTTTTGAAAGTGGCATAAAATTTTCTACAAAAAAAAATTAGAACTGCCCAGCAGCGAAAATGGTAATCAACTCCGCAGGGAACTACTTCCATCATGAATGGAAAATTAATTAAATGGTTACAATCAATTCAAAGTTTTCCGTAAAAATAACTAGTCCTGTAATTCATTACCTTCTAAACAAAGGTAATGCAACATGTAATGATATATCTCTTTCAGAAGAGATTTAGCATGTATTTTCCTGTGAAAATTTGAGTTTTCTCTTCGTACTACGTCACTTTCGTTCGAGTTTTTGTGCAGTGAGAGTGCCTAATGCAACCTAGAGGTGCTTATTACTTCATAGTACTTGTAGAATTGGTTCAGTAATTGTTAATGAAATATATAGGGATTTTTTTGAATAACTCCTTCCAAGTAATCAATGACTGAACTAGTTCTGGGTAATGGAAAATAGAGGAAATTAACTACCACCTACGACATACATCTCCATGTAAAAGTAATGCATCCCTTACACAGGTGGTAATCTAAGTCAGAAGTAGTTCTGATTACTAAGAATTACTTGCGGAATCAGTTGGGTAATGACTTCCCTTCGGTACTGGGTGGTCGTTTTTTTTTTCAAGTGTTCCATTCACTCGCAAATGTTATTAAATTAGTCAAAAGGCCAGGAAATATATCCACCTGCTCTATACAGCTTCACAGACACGGGTTCAGGTAAGGTCATATTTCGAGATCACTTATTTTCTCTTCGCCGCCGGACGGTTAAAAAAAAAATCTGAGTTTTGTACAGAATTCTTCTCTTGTTAAGAACTAGAAATGGTCATCGTTGCACATATGTATCTACAAACACTAATGTAAAAAGCCTGGGTTTCTTTAACCCTTTCAGTGTTATGAACCCCTATGTACAACTCCATGGTATTTGAGCAACCTCAATTTGGTCTATTAAATAATAATGTTACTCCTTTCAGATGGTAGTGATTTCTTAAGAAGTCAATAATGATGGCAGTAATGAAAAGGAAACGTAAAGAATCAGACAGCTTCACTAGTTTTAACCTTTTACCGAAAATAGTTGGACGTGCATATTTATTGATCAGAGCGATAAGGCATGTAGTGTCACAACCTAATAAAGGCCTAGTGTCTTTATTTGCATTTTCTTCGAAAGAAACTTGTATATAAGCAATTTACTTTGAAGGGTCATGACCACACAATATACAGAACTCGGTCATCACTGAACGCCATTTATAAAAGAGAAGATTTAAGGGGGAACACCACTGTGGGGGAGGTCAGAAAACCGATTTTTTTACATTTTCTTAAAGTACATACTTTCAAGAATATGTCCACAAATTTGTATGCCAAAAATTCATAAAAATGACGAAGTTATAGCCTTTTTAGTGGGTGCAGGTAATGCGGCTGTTCCCGGCTGATAGTACCCGCTGGGGTACCTGCTTTGTTCGGAGTAATTCCCCTCGGCTCTCTTTTTGTTGACTCATATACAACATAAAGTCTGCTAGGATCTTCTAACGTTAAAAATTTAATATTCATAATAACAAAAAGGATATTCGGAATTTAGTTCTCTCCGGCATTTTAAAAACAAAACACGTACTTGAACTTTCAATCGCGTTTTTCGCGAAACGACTTTTTCCGAACTCGAGTTAACGAAAACTCGAACACTAATAATCCCATCGTAAAAATTTTTTATCCAAAATTTTCGTAATCGTAGTGGCTAACGTTAAGTGTAGCCTTTTTTATTTTTTTTTTTGAAAACTACTATTTTTTACGGCCGCTTGAATGAAAAAAATTTTTTTTTTTAAATTAAAGTTTTTCTTTAACATGCCGCCATTTTGTAAAAAAAAAACGGCTATGCTTAACGTTAACTATATTTATGTAGATTAAGAAAATATATCATTTTCTTTTTTCAGTTGAACTATACCGGAAGTATCGACACAAACGTTGGGAGAGAAATTTTTTACGGATCGGCACTTTCCGTCTTAATTTTGATTATTTTTTTTTTAGTAAAAATTTGCACAAATATACTTCGAAATATCCCTGATAACATATCTTTCCGAAAGTCCTTAAATAGTTCACTAAGTTATAAAAAACAAAAATTGTAAAACAGGGCCCTTTTCGGAACCGTCACAGTGCTGTTCCCCCTTAAAGTAAAATTTTAGGATTTAAGTACTTCTGATCTCTGAATAATTTATAAAAAAATTAATGAACTAATTGAGAGGTGAATGATACTGCAGTATTGTTGTGTGCTGTAGTCAAGTACACAAATACTTCAAGATTGAAATAAGAAGCACAAATACGCTAAAAATACTGCAATACTTTTTGAAGTACAAGTATTTTAATTTAGAGGGAAGTACTTGTGAAGTATGAAGTACACTTCAAATACAAAATACGTTACTTTAAAGGCAATATGTTAAAATAAAGAAACAGATTTCATTCCAAATTGATATCTCAAAAATAGTATAAAATTAGTTAGTAAAGGGTCAATCCATTGCAAGTTGACTGATTTCGGGGACTTTACTAAACCGAATTTCTCAGATTTTAATAATATTTTACTAAATTGTTCATTGAAAGTATTAAAAAACTTATGTGGAATATTTTAGTTTTCGCTGAATTATTTTTGGAGCTGTGATTTTTTGAATAAATCATTCGAAAAAGTCAAAAATCTGCAGTTTCTATGCAAAATAGTCTTTAATAACTCATTTTAAAGATGAGATTTTATAAATTCCACAAAAAATAACGCTGGATCATATTAAGTAAACATAACTTCTGATATCCCTTTTCAATATTTTTACATCTTACAGTTTACAACAAAATACGTAAGTATTCCAAAGATGATTTGAATATTTAAACCTTTTAGTCATAATTTTCGCCATCAAAACACATAACATTTGTCAATCAGTAATAAAGATAGTCAGGATGAATTTTAAATTAAATGTAAATTACCATTAGCATTGCCCAGGTGGTCTCTCGCTCTAAATTATTTTTTAAATTTTGAAAATATTTAAAGGACTCTCTCGAAAAGTACATTACGGTTTTTGATTCATTTTTTTTTCTACCATTTTGTTTACCCTATTTAAAAAAAAGCTCTTTCATTTTACGCTGTACTGCACACTATTACGTTATCAGTAAGCTTAATTCCGATTTATTAATTAAGTGTTTAAACACGAATACGGAATATGAAAAAAAAACTCCGGAAACAATTGTGTAAAATATAGAAAAATCGTATTCGCTTAGGAAATCAAATCAGGAAAATACTAATTAGTGAACAGTGAAAAGATAAAAAAAGAAACACAAATGTTGTGGTTGAATGTAATAAAAGTATTAAATACAAAGTAAGAAATGGTGGACTGATAGATGTATTTAATAAAAAATTATAGAAACAAAAATATTGTCGTGCATTGGAAAAAATAAATAAATCAATGTTTGTGAGAGATGTGGTAAAAAAAAGTAAAAACTTCGTGTTCAGTGGTCAGTAGAGCCAAGAAAAGCAAAAAAACATTTAAAAAACAAAAGGTTTCAAAAGGATCAGGTAAACAACAGAATGTGACCATAAGAAATTCTAAAAATTTTTACAAATTTATTATTCAATGTGGTCATTTTTGCACCAGTCATAGATGGATGAGTCATATTTTAAATAAGACTCCACTCCACCCAGGGTTCCCAGTTTTATAGCGTGAAAAGTAAAAACACACTATCCCTGATACCGAAAAGTAAATTGCAATTTAAAAATTTGCTCTTAAGGCAATGGTGTGGCAGGTGGTTTGCCTGTAGTTCGTTTTTCTAGGAAGAGACTATAAATAAACAGATTTATATATAAAAATGTTTAAACGGAAGGTGGTTGCCTTTTATTAAAACCCATGAGACCCCATTAGTGTTCTGAACTGATTTGGCTACGTAACACTATACAGCTAATGCTTTAAAGTGGTATGAACAAAATGGTACAAAAGGGAGTAATTTACTTAAGGGGTTACGTGGGTTTCGAAATTTTAAAAAATCCATTTTTGTTGTTATTTAATAGTACAACATGTCAAGGATATTTTCCCAAAGCTGCAAGTCAATCGAAATAAAACTCTAGGAGAGAGAGCCTTTGGAACGCCCTCTTATTATGCTCTGCCGGTGGTCACGATTTTTCAAAAACTAATGCATCGATCTTATTGAAATTTTGTACACTTCTTCTAGATAGGATTGTCCAGGTATTGAACGAAGGCTTTTTGTTTACTTTGATCACAACTTATTTTACAAGGCAATACGTGGTGTAGATTTGACCAAAAATTGTACTGTTTTTGCATACAACTCTCCCAAAAATTCAAATTTCAATGTTTTTTTTTAAATCCTTCGTTCAATACCTAGATATACTCATCTATTAACAGAAAGTATTTGGTTTTTTGATTTCAGATAAAGTTATCATGAGTTATCCTGACCACCACGAGGACACTTTTTTCTAAGGAATCTCCGAAAACTAGGTCCCAACGGCTGAATTTTCAAAAATTTTAAATGAAAATTTCTCAAAATATTGTGTTCAAATGTTCCTCTTTGATATGCTCCAAAGTTTAAATAAAATAATTTCTTTATTATATTAAAAAATAATTGGAGAAAATATGCTTTTGAAAATATGCTCTGAAATCCATGTAACTCCTTAACTCACCAGAACAATTCACATTTCATTCACTCTTGAATTGAATTTGAAAACCGTTCAAAACTTTTCGAGACAGTCCTTAGGGATTTGGTGATTTATGATAATTTTCCAGGTCATTTATATATTTATAACTGTTTTTGAAAAAGAATCTCTGCAATCTATAATAATTGCGAACAATATTTAGATAGTTTACGCATTTAAATATATATTTGATAAGGTCTCAAAAAATATACTGATAAAATACATTTCAAAAAAATAAAAATAAAAATACGCATTTTTTAATATTATTAGGAGAAAGACAGAAGAAGGATATCAAAAGTCCTCCTTTCGTAATATAATCTTACATTACTTTATGTATAATTTACTACTCTGCGCTTTATATTTCAGAAGATATGATTTTTCATACTATACTCGTAGAAACCACAAATTTTTGGCATTTTTAAATTTTTCACAAAAATTATGCCTTCAAAAATAATTGGCCGAAAACTAAAATATTTAATGTTTTTTTTTCAGAAAGTACTTTAATATATTTTGTATTTCAAGTATATTTTTATCAGGAACCGAACCAGTTTCGACTTTTTCTTTTTTTTAAAAAAACTCTTTTTACTTATTACTCGTGGCCGATAACAAGGAAAACAAGCTAAAGGGCTAAGTATTTTTTGCTGGGAAAAATAAAAAGTCAAATTTTTTAAGTTCCTTTATATCAAGCTACGAAAGAAAAGGAAACCAAAGAGTGGTCCATGGCACTTATTGTAAAAAAATAAGGGCTAAAAGGAGATACCATAACTTTGACTAGAATTAACAACACAGTTTCTGTATTTACAACTGAAAGCGAACCAAGTACAAATATTCTTTCGGCCGCTTTAAAACGCCCGGTTTCGGCTTTGTGGCCATATGGAAATCTTTAATAATTTTATTACAAAAAAAAAAATGGTAAAAGTGCAGCCTTCGATAATTGTCATGTGGGTTTTAAGGCAGTGCCAGCGATTAGTTTCTTTTTTTTCTTTAACACAAAAACGGTTGTAGTTTTATAGCTCCGGCTTAAAAAAAGTTACAAGTCAAGTTGGGTTTTTATTATTTGCTTGTAAAAGTAACCAGCTCTCAAAATTTGCTGCTTTCGGCTCGAAAAAATAAACAGCCAAACTGACTTTTTATTTTTTCCGGATAAAATATTGAGCTTTTCGGGCTTATTTTATTTGATTCAAATTATTATCGGCTACAAAATAACAGTTAAAGAACTCCTTTTTGTAAAAAAAAGGTAAATTTTTAAAAGCTTTAGAGGAACCGAAAGAGGACTCCACGAACAACATTTTGATATAATTTATTTACTGTACGATCACAACTTCTATTAGCTATTCTATTAGTATGAAAATTAAAAAGTACTGATTATTTTCGGTCCCTGATTATTTATACTTCAAGAGCGCTTCACCCCACTTTTACTTGTACTTCGAAAAGTACTGCAGCTTTTTTTTGCGTAATTGTATTTTATACTTCAATCTTGAAGTACTTTGATCTTGTACTTCAGTACAAAAATATTGCAGTATCATCCAATGCTGGATCAATTTAAGAAGTATGGAAATGTCGAGAGAGACCAAAACAATGGAAAACCCCAACTTGAAAGAAAGAAAATTTGTAGGAAAGTAAAAATATTAAAAGAGAAGGTATAAAAGTAGACTTTTGATATAAATTATGATATTAAAACCGTTTCACAGAAACGTAGAATCAAAAACCTTGAAAAGAAACAATAGCAACGAAGAACAAGCAGCCACTCCACTGCTTCGTTGTTCGCTAATCTGATGCCTGTATCTTTTTTACTCACCGGTTGCAAAATGTGAGAATAGTTTATTGTTTCACACGGGACTTCTGACTTTGTTTTTATTCTCTGGTATATGCGACTGTAGAATATTTAACCCTACCTGGAAAGCGAGCACTATTATTTTTATTAGAAGGTACTTTCCTCCCAAAATGTCTTGAATACTTCCCTTGGAATTTTTTATAATAAACAATCAAATCTCAAGCTCTTCAAAAACAAAAAATCTAACTCATAAAAGAGATTGTACTTAAAAAGTGAGAAAAGTTATTTGTCCATATCCGCCAGAAAGTTTTTCAGTGAAAATGAAGCAATTACCTTTACTAGTCTCCTTCGGCTTGAATCAGGAGAACACTACACTACATTTCCTTGCCTAATAACAATATGACACGGAAAAATTCATTTAAAATAGAAATAATTGTTTTTTTTTGTTTTTATATATCATCGTGAGCCTTTCTTGCCAGATGAACAAAAAATTCAATAGCTGTATTACATTTTTCACCGCAAATGTTACATTTGAATACATCATTGCAGCTGTGAAAGCCCATATGCAGGGAGTGTAAAACGACATCCTTAAAGTAAATATCACAGTGTTTGCAAGAATAATACCCAGTGGTTTGCGAAACATTTGTCTCCTTGCTGCAGTTCTTTACAACGTCCTGCGATGTTGTTGATTTATCCAATCCTGAAGTTGGTGTTCTAATTAAACTCTCCACGTTAAATGAATTCGATGATGTTTCACTAGTTGGTGATTTTTCACTATGATTCACTTTTAGTGGCAGTTTGTTTTGTTTGTCTTCGTTTTCATTATTTGATGATGATCCGGAATTTGTTTCTTCAGCATTACCTGGTTCCAAATTAAGTGTACGACCCTTTCGGCGTGTGTTGCTTGTCGAACTAATAGTTGGTGTATTGGTGTCACCTCGACTACTTTGGCTTTCCGTATTATTAACATCCTCCACCTCGTCCACATCTTCCTCTTCACCATCCTCTTCATCTTCTTCTGGTATTGTTCCTTCATTGTCCATCTTTTTTGGTGTTTGAGACAAATCCATAGCATTACTAACATCATCACTTTCATTGCTTTCTTCAACTTTGTTGCCGCTAATTTCATGGGATTGTCCTGGAGCTAGTCTTGCCAATGCTGCTTGATGATTTGCAAGGATTTGTAGGTACGGAAGTACTACGTTGTACTGGAGACTCTCGTTTCGTTGCATCATCCCTGAAAGAGTATTCGGCAGAAAATTGTTCATAATATTCGGAGTCTGTCCCATTAGCATTGCGGCCAAACGACTTTCTCTCATTGGTGGTGTTTCAGGTTGTGCAGCAGGTTGTTGATGGTGTCGCATTGAGGACGACCGCACCAGTGGTTGTATTTCTGTCTTTAAACACTTCGTTATTCGGCCTTTTCTTCCCTTGGGACCTCGTCTCCTTCCATTTACATCTACAATAATTGACGGATCTGGATTGCCATCTTCGTCCAGTACATCTCCAGGCTCATGCTCATACTTTCTCAGGTGCTTCTTAAGTGAATGACAATATTTCGTAGCATAATCACAGTCTCTACAATGATACTGATACAGTCCCGAATGTGATTTCATATGAGAGTTCAGCATGGATTTGTTTATGCAGCAGTAATTGCATTTCTCACAGCGAAAAGGTTTCTCATTTTTATGCAGTCGAATATGATACTCCAGGTAATGTTTCAGTTCTGTAACAAATCGACATCCTGATGTATAGTGTGGACACTTGAGGATTTTCGCAGGATTCATGTGAATTCGAATGTGCGTCCAATACTCAGCCTTTGTTTTCGCAACGAAATCACATCGTTTGCATTTGTGCATTCGCATTTTACCATGCGAATTATATTGTGGCTGATAAATTGCGCTACAATTCACATCACTGTCTAATTTTTCTTCTCCCGAAGTGGAATCACCATTTTTATCCTCGACATCTCCACTTTTCGGAGATTTCATTAGTGATTCATCCATCGGTGGTGTAATACTTGGTGTTTCAATTGCTGGAAGACTTCCCCTTTGGGGAGTATTCTGATGCTGATTCTGTTGGGTTTCATATGAACCGTTCAGTATTGGTAGGGGCGCATTCGGCAATCCTGGAGGTGTCAGCGGATTGAATCTCAGCAAATGGTTATTGTTGCTGGCCATTCCGACACCGTCACCGAAAAACATTCTTGTGTCATTTCCTTGAGGGGATGGTGTAAGCAAATTGGTGAATTGAGAATCGATTTGATAGTCCATTGGTGTGGGTTGTGGGGATATATTCGGTTCTCTTTTAATATGAATGTTTTCGTAGTTGTTACTTTCATACTCATTGGAGTGTGATCGGTGGGGATTCCAATTCATTCTAGAATCTGAAATAAAAGAAAATACGTTTAATGTAATAGAAAATAAAGATAATGTGGAAATAAATTAGCATACAACAATTATACTGGCATTTTTTTAATATAAGACTTCGAAGCAATTTTGCCATTCTTAGCCATACTTCTTTCACTATTATTATTATTAATGTTATCACTCATATTTTTAATATCTGTTTAACTACATTCCAATCTCCAACCGTTTGGAAGGAAACTGTAGTTATTCCTGTCCCTAAAAAGTTGTTAAGCACTGAACCAGGTGATTTTTATCCCAAATGTATTTCACCACATTTTACAAAGGCTTTAGAAAAAACCTTAACTTCTTAAATGAAAAATTATCTTCTAGGAAACAACTTAGTACATAAATGGCAGTCTGGTTTTCACAAATACCACAGATCTGAATCTGCTGTATTAAAAGTGACAATTGATATTTTTATTCTACTGGATTTCTCTAAGGCTTTCAACAATATCAAGCATTTCATTCTGTTGAACAAACTTTCAAGATGCTATCGATTCTCCTCTTCTGTTCTTCGCCTCCTATCCTCCTTCCCCCTCTAATGTGTTAAAATTAACAACTGTTACTCTTCGGAACTCCTTGTTTCAGCACGAGTCCCTCAGGGTTCAATTTTGGGTACTTTTCTGTTCGATAATGTTTTATATATATCATCAGAGATCAAAGAGAGGATAGGCATAGATCATTTTCGATGGTTAAACATTGGTCAAAGCTTTTTCATTGGACACGGCAATCAATTGCAGATGATCCACACTGTGGAGGACCAGCAACAGTGGTTATGCAAGATAACGTGGATTTGGTCAAGAAAGTTATTCTGATGGAACGGCGGTAAAAGGCCAAGGAAATCGCAGAATAAACCGATATATCGAGAACAAGTGTCCTCCGGATTTTCATGAGCATTTGAGTATAACAAAAATCAGCGCAAGCTGAGTACCGCGAATTTTTTCCTCATGAGAAATGGGGTAAATTCTGCTCTTCGCTTAGCTAAGCGTGGGTACTTAGAGGTTAAGCTCAATGCCCATATGCCGTCGAAGGAGTTGTGAGTAAATTTGAAAAATCTATCGATGCCAAAGATTTTCCAAAGTGCAAACTAGATCCAAATGATCTGAA
Source organism: Dasypogon diadema (assembly GCA_006980735.1). NCBI lineage: Eukaryota > Metazoa > Arthropoda > Insecta > Diptera > Asilidae > Dasypogon > Dasypogon diadema. The sequence continues at coordinate 26,857 of QYTT01089229.1, read as the reverse complement.
TAGAGCTTTCACTCTTGTTCCGTCCCCTCATTCTAATACCAAGCTGCAACCAACTTTTCCTATGTTGAACAACCACAACAACGATAAAGAGTTTTTGTTTTCAGATGTGTGGACAATCCCGAAATCAATATTCAGTGTAAAATCATCTTCAACAGGTCCTGTAAATTTCTCCCCAAGATTTATCAAAACAATCTCACCACAAATTCTTCACGTGTTCGTCCATGTTTCCAACACATCTGTCTCACTATGCCCTATTTTCCCGCTCTGTGGAAAATAATGATTGTTCTACCTGGCGCTAAGTCTCGTAATGCCAGTAACCTATTTAATTTCTGACCGATAAGCATATTATGTTTTCTTGGAAAGGTATTGGAAAAGTCATGCATACTCAAATGACTGCTTGTTTGAATCACAACAACTCCTTATGTCGTTGGCAATCTGGATTTAGAGCTCGGTATAGCCATAAAACTGCATTGTTTGAAAGTAATATCTGATATTACTGACTCATGTGACAGGGACTTCATAGCCGTTCTCGTGCTGCTGGACTTTAATAAAGCTTTTGATTCTGTTAATATTGATAGAGTGCTTGTAAAACTAGATCCATAGTTTTCATTCTCTACTACGGAAATCTCTCTCATAAAAAGGCGCTTGTTATATCTCAATCAGTGTAAAAATTGAAAATAAATCATTTGAGCCCCGTGTTCTCCAGCTAAGGTATTCCCCAGAGTTTAATATTGGGTCCACTACTATTTTTTTTAATTCATTAATGACCTTCCGCAAGTTGTAAAGCATGCTAAAATACACTTATATGCAGATTTATCTTGACAGGCCGATAGATCTGGTCGAAGATCACGTTGACCGACTGAATAACGATTTAGAAAGAATACGGGAATCTGGATAAATTGGTTCCCATTCTTATCAACAGCAGCGTTGTTGCATATGCACAATCTGTTGTTAGTCTAAGAGCGATTAGCATGCTGCACTAATATTAACAAAGTTTTAGGTAAAATATATATAAGTTCGCGACAGTTACAATTTATTAGCCAATGTCACGCGTTTACGATTCGCCAAAACTCCTGTCTTGCGTCTCCAAACTTGATTTCGATTGCCACCGGATATTAACAATAGCTTTCACTGATAGCATCCGATTCATCTATTGTTTGCGGAGATTTTCACATATCTTTCCATATATCGATTCTTTTGTTAGATGTCCACTTGATTCATATTTAAATCAAAGAAGACTAAAATTCCTATACATCCTAATCCACACTAAACAGCCAGGCTACTGACTAGATCCTGTGCGATTTTTGCACTCAAACTGCACTCGTCAACAGTGATGGGCAAATTGTCTACACAAGGTAAATTACGCCATTGTTGACGCGTAAAAAATGACGTAGCTTTTATTGCAATGTTTCATGTAGATAATGTAGTCTATGCCAACAATGTAGACAATGAATATTGTACAAATGAAATTCTCAAATGAATACGAGAAAATGCTTAAAGAAATATATGCATAAACTTAAGATGCTCGCTGGCATTATTTCTTTTATAAAAACACCTTTTTTATTGTTTTGGGAATATTTGTTTTATTATTTGATTAAAGCTGATTCCTTATCTGTTCTTTTACCTAGTTCTTCTTGTATTTTTCTGATTTCCCATACACATTTCCCCAGGATTCAAATGGACTCAAAATTAAAAATCGACTCACTGATCGACTCACTGAAAGACTCAAATTGTGAGTGAACTCAGAATACGACCACTGCTTAAGTTCACTCAAAATTGAGACCGTTTAGGATTTGAGTCTGCTCAAACTTCAGGCCGATGAACATTAAGTGTTGAGTCCGATCAAAACATGAGTCCGCTCAGTTTTGAGTCCGTTTAAGTTTTGAATCCTCTCTGTTTTGAGTTTGCTTAGTTTTGACTCTGCTTAAGTTGAAAGGACTCAAAACTGAGCGGGTTCAAATTCTGGACGGACTCTAATCAATCGATCGACTTCATCGCATTCACCTCTGAGCAGACTAAAAACTAGAGCCCGCTCTTAATTTGAATCGATCATTGCATTGATTCAAAATTAAAGTTTTTTGCAAGCCTACCTTTTCCACAATTTACGTCTTTACTTTATTTTATTTCCCTTCTGTTCGGAGAGGACCGTGTATTAGTGCAAGATATCTTTGCCACCTACCATCTTTTCTACAGAAATAAAAATATTTAATTATTGTTTTTTTGTACTGATATTTTGATCCTTAATCCAAATGCACCAAAACCTGAATCACACTAGAAATGGACGCACTTTCATTGTTGGCTTTCTCGAATTTGTAATAGAAGGATGCATTGATATAATCGACATATTTTTCCTATCATTCATCATCTAACGTAGTATCTTTGGTTTTATTAATCTTATAACCTTCTTGTAACTTCTGCAACATGACCCTGTATTTCTTAAAGACTGTATCTCAGCATTATCAGAGACTTGTGTTTCTTCTGGTGCGAAACTTGCCTATACGACAGTGTCTACTCCTGGCCATAAGCTTTTTTGTTTTCCTTCCACAAAACCCTAATCAATTGCCAAAATGTACAAATCATAATTCCTGTCCACCAACCATGATGTAAGATAATCTTTGGATATCAAAGTAAAATACTATATAACAAATGATTTGAATACTTTGACGGTGGTCTTGATATTCATCAAATTTGATTGAGGAAAGAATATGCGATATTCCAGCATTTGTAGACTTTTAATCTATCATTGACTTTTGTATAAATCAATAATACAGTTTTTTTCGAAATTTGAGAATGAAACCTATATCTGAGGTGGATTTGTATAAGTTCAGTGTTGTGCTTCCGCATTAGCAACGAATCCTGCCCGGAACTCATGCATTAAATCCCATTAACTAACTCCACACACTAGAGAACACTCTCACTATAGCAACCCAAAAGTATGTTACTAAATGAGGCATTCATGGTCGACGTCTGTGGTTGATGGGTGTCCACGTCCAGTTCCCTTTTTATTATATTTCTTTATTGTGGATTACCAAAGTACAGAGGAATAAAAAGTTCTCTTAAAACTTGAAATTCATTATAAAAAGGTAATAATATAAAATCCCTGTTTATATTTTCTGTACTTAAAGAAACCCCCGCCTTTAAAAAATCAAAATCCAACGAAGACGCCATTTCTCTTATTTTGTTTTTTTTTCTTTTTTGATGGTAATAAAAAGCAGTCAACCAGGAAAGAGCGAACATCCCACCTCATCTAATAAAAAAAGAAAATCCTTGTTTGGCTGGCTGTTGGGCACAAGAACTGCGCGTGCCTTTCAAATAACATAAAAAAAACGTGAGTCTCGTCTCCTTCCTTATCCACACGTCCATATCAACTATATCGAGGGATTCTCCCCTCGTTCAGGTTTTATACATAAAGTGGGCTGCACTAAGTATATAAGCGCATTGACTACTGTTGCCCAACTCAATTCCCCTTTCTGTAATTTTCGGCTTTTATCTCACCCTTCACAGAAATTCTAGTTGCTTTGGTGTTCTGTGATTAAACAGCACGAGGGGAAGATTTTTTCTCATTTGCTTTTTTCTTTTTTCTTTTTTTTTAATATAAACCGATTGGAGGATGAGGATTTTAAGAAGGAGGATAAAGCCGAGTGGATATAGTGTCAATGGTGTCACAGTGCTGTTATTGGCGGTATTTAATAAAGAAAAACCAAATCACTTTTAGTAGGTTTCATATATATTTTTTTTTGGTACTGTGATTTGATTTGGTGTCAGGAGAGATATTGGTGGAAAAATTTATTTCAAATTCATCAAATTCGTGTTCAATTTTTCTTGTATGTTCCTTCTAGTGTATCTAATGAGGGAAGCATGGCAACTGTCCTTTTTTACTTATTTATGGCTTTGTATATTCAAGCCAGTTCTTTTAAGCAGTGAAACCATCCCCCATTTCACGCAGTTGCTCTCGAATACACATTTAACGCTATCATCCTCAAATAATATTTTGGAAGTATCGTATAATCACAGAATCAAAATCTACCTCAAAATCTTAAAGAATGAAAACTCTCAAAATTGCACCTCTTATAAATGAATATTGAATTCCGTCCATCTGTCAATAATATCACTGAAAAACGTTTCCGAAATTTTTTAAATTGCCAATTAAATAAGCCTAAGAGTCTATTGTTTAACTATTTATGGTTTTATCTCTTAATAGCCCAAGAGTAAAAAGAAAGATTATTTTACTTGGAATTTAAATCACTCTCCAATTTCAAATTTCCCAGGGATACGTATAATCCCAACTTTAAAGACATTATTATCCTTTTAATTTCTATTACGGTGCCTTAATATCCCCAAAGATGAATTCAATATTCATAAAATACTTGAGATGATAATTCTGATAATTCTGCAAAGGATCTACCTACCAAGAAGTACACCGGAGTACCTGCAGAGTACAAATGTTCAAGATTACCCTCTGTCCTTGAGTGCAAATTTTCAGGACAGGCCAAAGTAATATCTATAAAATGTCCAAAAACTTTCCAGACTGCTCTCATTTAAATCACAGTCATTAGAGGTTTATTGCCGGCATTATATTACCTGACGTTAGGTCATAAACCTTAACCTAAAAAATTTCTGCTAATGCTTTATGTATCATCTAAGTATCTAGCTGACCTGATGTTTGTTTGCATTTCTGTGGAAGATATCTTTTGTATCTTTATTAGCTGTGTTTTATTTTTTTGCTACGAGATCCAGATCTGTAGGCAAAAGAAATGATTGGGATCTTATTAGGAATTCGTTTTCTACATTGGCAGCATCCATAATCATTGCAAATTTTACTTGTTTTTTTTGTTATTCCTTACAATCTTATATTATACATTTTTGCTCACTTTTAAGATCATTCTTCTAGTTTGACAACAAGTAGTACCAACATCTAAAAAACTATAAAAATGCACCTATATGTGAGAGTAAATACTAATTTCCAGATCTTAAAAGATCCAGATCCAAGATCTGTATAGAGATCGGGATCTTATGTTGTTATTGCAATTACGTGTCTATGTGAGATCCGGATCTTGAGATCTGTATTGGTATGCAAAACAACATGGCTATTGGTAATCTGTAGGATCCCATCTTGTAACAGTGTAAATATTTTGAAATCCCACTGAAAACTGAAGGGTTCAGAACTGGTAATGCTAATAAATTTGATTGTTTCATAGAATTATTTACAGAACTGTCAATACGCGCGTTGTAATATGGGATTGAGTTAGTAATATTATGTAATTCAAAAATTTTACTCATTTTTACATATGAACTTTGCAGTGACATCACAAATAGAGCACTGATCACTAGTGCTGTACCATGTTTTTCTGCAAAATTTCTAATTTCCTGAGACCAGCAAAAATTGTTGTCTATACGTAGTCAGAATCTTTGTTAAGATATGCTTAGGTATTCAATACATGACTTCTATTATGTAATTAAAATGTATAGTTAAGGATGTACAGGGATAAATTACATAGGCCAGATTCTAAGTTTTTACAAGGTATTACCTAACATCAGGGGAGAACCCTGTGATGCACACACAACAGTTTAGGCGGAAGGAAATTAAGAAAGAGGAGATTGTGAAATTTTAACCTGACAAATGTTGCAAGTGGGCCAGTGGCTTCACAAGTACAATTATTTTGATCAGTAGAATTGCCTCAACCACTGGTATCCAAATATATTGCCGCGCCCTGCGCGGAATTTGAACCCATACCAACAGAGGAGGAAATCTGTAGACTTGCGCCTCAGCCCGCTCGACCACCACCGGAGTGGTTGTTGGTGAAGACAAAGATAGCAATTTCTTAATAAGGAAACGCTAATATTTTTCTACTTCTTCAAAAATTTGATCACTACAGACGTTTGCAACGTAACACATTATTGATTTTGCAATAACCTTAAATACTTTGAGCTTGTCCAATAATTTCAAAAGTTTCTATTATTCTTAACGAAACTAAAACGTCCCTGAAGGTGTTTTTTATAGGATAATTTTGGGTTATTCCCAGATATTCGTATTGGTTGGTTACCCCAATTTTTTCTCCGCGGTAGACTTAAACCTCATCCCTTTGTCCTTTTTAACCTTTCTTGCAAAATATCACAGATCATTTTTATTTTGTAAAGCTTTAGAGTTATTCGCCATTATAATAACAACATATGAATGCATAAGTAATTTAATGAATGTATTTTCTACGTTAATGCTGTGATGCAGATCATTCAAAAAAAGGGTAAAAAGAATTGGACTCAAAACACAACCTTGCCTCACTCCAATAAACGAATAAAATCGCTCCGATGTGGCGTTGCCATCCCAAACTGATGAACGAATGAATGAATGATTGACGAATTTACTAGATATACCTATCTTCTATAACTTGGAAACTAGAGTCGAATACAACCCGAAAATCTATAAAAAGTGCATATATACCTTTTTCTAACCTGAGTACCAGACTAAATTCTTTAGATTGTCCATGTACACACGATTGAAAATTTTGGACTACTTTTTAATATATTCAATGTAATCCTGTGAGAATTGAATCCCAGGAATTTTAAAGTATTAGGAAATTTTTAATAAGTTACTGCATTACTTTGAAATAAAATTTCTTATTAATATGATGCTTGTAATAAAATAGGATTATATCGTAATATTCAAAAGGTTGCTTATATCGTCATTGTAACACTTTGTTGCCTAAATGCCAATACAATTTTGATTAATTTTGAATGCATATCAAAATATGTTTACTCACTATTCTTCCTAGAATAAAATAGAAGCAAAATGACATTAAAGTGTAATACTCTCGGAATAAATTTTCGGGAAGATTTTTCAAAGTTAATACTTCTGCATTATATTGCAATCCTTTTGTGATTGTGCAATTGATTGTCGTGAAAAATCTTAGCGTTTTGTATTCTAACTTGATGTGGAATAATTAATGGTTTTATTCGTGAAAGTTAAGAAGAGTGATGTTATTAATTACTTAAAAATAGCAAAAATTGACATAGACGACTTGCCTTCTATAGTTCAGCAATATGCAAATTCAAATTATTTTATACTTGCTATAGATGTTACATCGCCTGTGAAAAGTGTAATGCTGAAATTGGTCCTAATTTATTTGTGAATAGTCAGGTAGTTAAGAGAATCTATTGATCATTACGATACCTTTTTAATTTTGAATTGCTTACAAAGGCGTTCGAAAATCACTTAAAAAACTGCACCTGAACTTCTTAACGAATATTCAGAAAAACAGACACTGAAGGACAGTAGCAGAGGATTACTGGTAAAGCAACGCAGTACGAGTCATTTTGGTGATTACCCGAAAAGGAATCGGCATCGGTGGTATTATGAGTACTTTTTATTTTTAATAATATGAGTACTTACAAATATATGCTACTTACAAAATAGGAGCTTTTCTATGATCCTGGAAAAAATATCAGTTATATAATAAGTAAATTAAAAAACATAAATGTAAGGAGATACGCAAAGAAAGGTTCACAATAAAAGAGAAAAAGATTCGAGCAACAGTTGACTGGACAAACAGAAGAATCAGTAAATGAGGACCAACTATTTTTAGATGAAGAAGACGAAGAATTTTTTGCAAATTGTGTGGTAAATGAACAAGAAGAGCTAATAAAACTTAAACTGAGAAAAACCTTATCCACACGGAAAAAAATGTTTGAAAACACATTTGATATATTCTGTTAAAAATTTATAAAAGAACAAATGGATTTTCAGATCACTTACGACTTTGAGCTAAGGTATTCGGAGCCAGCAGAAAAGTTTATCAATACGTGGCAGCAGTTTTCCAATGCGGTGGAGAAAATTGTCGAAAATACTTTTGGCACAGTTGATCCGGCTTTCCAAGGTAATATAAGAATATTTTCATATAAGCCTACAACATAATTTTTTTTCCTTAAGCATAGTATTCTAAAGTCGTGAAAAATTCCACGGTTGAGTTTTTCACGCATATTCTTTTCACGTGAAATATTTTTGATAGATGTTGCCATGACAAACGATTTAGCATTTTCACATGCTTTTTTGATTTATAGTAACAGATTTTTGATTTTTGTGTTTTTTATTGACAATGAAAATTTAATTACTATTGCTTTGGCCGGCCAGTTTTTTGTTGTAGACGCTGCACTTAATCTACACTCTTCATTTAACTTTCCCTTCAAGCTCGGAAATCGAGTTACATAAGCACTTTTAAAAATTAGTAATGATATTTCTTCTGCAATTGATAAGAATGAATTAACAGCTTTAGTTCTTTTAGACTTCTCTAAAGCCTTTGACAATGTTAATCATCGGCTTCTTTGTGGGAAACTTAAAAGGCTATTTAACTTTTCTCCTCAGGCGG
>QYTT01089228.1:23338-36430 GCA_006980735.1 Dasypogon diadema | reverse complement strand
AATCCAATACATAGAATAATTCTAAAATGCCACTTATTTATAAACTTATTTAAGGAAAGAAAGGAGAAAGGAGAAAAAAAGTCACCTCATCATGAGGAAGAAACAATCTCATTTAATACAGTATTCTTAAACAGCGATAAGCTATTAATACCGAAGATGTCAATATGGTTAAATTTTTCGTTGTGCTTTTTTTTAATCCTATATAACGGCGATTTAATTCTTATGTTAGGTCTTGCAGTAGGAAGGCCAAACAATGACTGATGAGTACATGATAGTCTCGTTTGTACATTAAAGTAAATATTCGCAAGCAAATGTGAGGAATTGCCGCACCCCTGAACAATTTTATATACAAATACCTCATCAATATACATTCTACGCACCTCAAGGGACATGACTGACAGAAGGTTCAATCTCTCTGAATATTCTAACTGGTATCAATATCAATATAGATTGCATAAAAAGGATTCCATACTAAACTTGCATATTCTAACCGGCTACGAATTAGTGAGTTAAAGAATCTAATATATGATCGAATAAATTTAAATGATTTGCAAGTACGATAAATGAAACTTTAAGATGCTTTTAAGATGCTGGAAAAGCACTGTTTGTAATATTTGAAATATGGGAAGCGAACAATAATTTTTCGTCGAAAACTACCCCAAGATCCTTAATTTCAGATACTCTCTTCAATTCCGTATCATTGATTTGAGAACTAAAATAAACTGTGCTAATATTTTCTACTGAAAGTTACACACCTACATTTACCAACATTCAAAGGCATCACACCAAAGCTCAATCGGTTTAATATCCTTTTGTAGCTCCAAACAATCATTATTATTATGTATGACACGGAAGAACTTGGCGTCGTTTGCATATAAAAGGCAATTAGACGAGACGTTATTTACCAAATCATTTATAAAAATTAGAAAGATAAAAGGTCTAAGACTAGTGCCCTGTGGAACACCAGATGTTTGCTAAAAAGGCTTGGATTTAAATCCGTTTAAAACAACAACGTGCTTTCTCCTTTCAAGATAAGAATGAAACCATTGAATTGTATCTTTATCATCAAAACCCAATGCGGCCATCTTTCTTAAAATTATGTTATGTTGAATTTTATCGAACGCTTTAGAAAAATCTGTCTATATAGAGTCAACCCGTTTACCTGCATCCAACGCAGTGGCTACAATGTCCGTAAATATCGTTAAATTTATTGACGTGGAACGCCCAGAGAAAAATCCATGCTGACTGTTACTAATATATGGTTTAGTTTGAGGGAATAATTGATTATAAACAATCTTTTCAAATATTAAAGCCAATGGGCTTGATACCGATACTGGGCGGTAATTAGAAATCAATTTAGGATCGCCAGCCTTAAAAATGGAAGTAATAAAGCAACCTTTTATTAGCTGAGGATATTTTTTCTTGGCTATTGAGTTATTAAATAAGTTGCAAATAGGTTCACAAAGTGAAGAACAGCACATTTTACTCCATCGTACTCCATCGGGACCAGAATTCTCATTGACATCCAATTTATTGATCACCTTTTCAACCTCTACTGGTGTAATTTTGTTTAGCTGAACAGTAACGGGATAACCAACATTAGAAATTTCCGAATTTGCAGATTGATTAGAGAGATAAACGGATTTAAAATGTTTACAAAGTAGTCGGCATGCGTTCTACTGCTGAGGACAATCTCGTCACCAAGTTTCATTTCTTTAGGAAATATATTTGTTGCCTTCATGCTTTTGGTGAAAGACCAAAACTTCTTAGTATCTTTATTTATCGAGAGCTCGATATTATTTAAATATTTTTCATAGCAAAGTTTTTGAAGACTCTAGTAAAGCTTTCTGAAGAAGGAAAATGTCTTGTAATGTTCTGGGTGTTTAGTTTGAGTGTAAAGCCTTCTATGTTTTTCTTTTAATTGAAGAGATTTAATTAATTCATATGTACACCATATGGGGAATCTTTTATTTTTAACCCTTGATTGTGGGACAAACGATTCAATCTATTAATAACGTTATGAAAGTTCTCAAATATACCATAGTATCAACTTCGTCGTAATATATTGTAAGATATATAAAGAAAATACTGTACAATGGTGACAAGTTATCATCTATAACGGCTGTACATTTAATGCCAGTCAGTCAGACGGCTTGGGAAAAGAAAAAAGAGAGAGAGGGGAAGAGAAAAAAAACTAAAAAAGATCGGTACATGGTTGGAGACGAATGGGGAAGTAAAGGATAGAAACTAACGAAAAAAGGTGTATCAACCACACAATGATTACCATAGGAGGTTCACCAAATAATCTATAATTTGCGTATGTAGCGGGTCAAATGTGTTCCGATACTACCGATTATTGCAATGCAAGCATGTAAAAGAATAGTGGTGCAATACTCCATATATTGAGTAAAGGCAACTGGACGATATCTTCGAAGCTTCATGTGCGAATTGATTCTAACAATGGTGTTACGATTACTGCCCGTGTAGAATAAAATCAGGTGAATTTCATACGATACTTTCCTCTTCTTATAGAAGGGAGACAAAATTGAAAGTTAAACTGAGTTATTGAAACCGACACTCTTTTTGATGCTTAAACCGCAAGGTGTTAAAACGTAAATTGAAAAAAGCCCTTTTATGTCTTGCCGATGAATTTATTAACATTTCTTTTTTAACACGTGAAATTAAGTTGCACCTGATTTCTTAACCTGACAGTTTTTGTCTTCAAAAGAAGACAAAGGCCTTAATACCTCAAATTATCGCTATTAACGCGACCAGATTTGGTACCGCCGACATTTCTTGAGAGCACGCAATACTTCCGGTATACGGACTATCCCGGAGCCCGATCTTCAAAGCGACGAAAAGTTTTCGTGTAACTGCGGCAAATCATTTTCTCATGAAAAAGTTATTATTAAGCCTGTGAAAAATCGTACAATTAGTATAACGCTTCCGAGTGACATTACCACCAGATGGTTAAAGCAACGATGAGTTGCATCTGTAATAGTCACAATGGAATGTCTTATTGCAAGAGTATCTTTTCTTACCTGAATTCAAATTAAAATCAACGTCCTAAGTGCAAAGTTCCCACACTCCCACCGCGAAATATTGTTGAATTTCTTATTCTGATAGATTTCCTGCGGCTATATGAAAAAAGATCAGGTAGAGCTAAGTGAACGGTATACCACGTCTGCCTCAGACTTCTTTAGTACCTATGTGGGTATTGTGGAGGACTGGGTAATGCATGCCAAGAGATGTTGTTGATGGCAAGGCAAAGACATTTGCCCGCACCAAATGTCGTGCCGTCGTGCCTTGAAGATGACCCCATCCAACATGTACACATATCACACGATCTCTTCTTGGCAAGATCTTTGCAGAGCGATGGGCTTCAAACAACACTGAGTCTTCCTTTCATTTTCATTTCATTTTCAATTTGATTGTAGCGAAGTAGAGTCATTTTTCCGTCTGATTAAGCTGCGCTACAGTTTCAGATCCGGTCGGTACCTTCTGCCATTAGTTTAGATGCTATTAGATCACTGAAATAATTACTCGATCGCTAAATGGTTTCAAGTGTTGAAAGTGAGTGACTAGCTGATTGAGGCAACTTTGGTGTTTTTCTTATTTTATTATATCATCTTCTAAGATAATAATAAAGTGAAGTGCGGATTTCTGAGTGAATTAAGTGCATGATCTTTTAAAATGGGAATAACATTACAAAACTTCATTGTGTTTGGTAAGACATTAAATATATTAAATTGTACCTTCTAAAAAGATGGTATGCTTAACAAAAATAGCGTAGGCTGAGAACTTTAGGCAAATTATTGTGATTGTATATGTCCAGTATTATTACACAAAATGCAAAATGACTTTTAGAAACAGAAACTGACTTATCCAAATTTGCAGTAAATCAAATGGTGGCTCAAATGATATTCTTTATGTTTACTTTAGTAGTGTTACATAATTTAATAGTGCATTGTCGCGATAAAAAATGTCTCTTGAATATCGACACTAATTTACTTTGAATCAATTTCGGTTCAAGGTCCTCGTACTATAACCCAGTAGAAGTTGGGAGCTTTCTAAGATCAATCTAGGAGATCTCGTGAGGAATGAATATGAACTACGAGACACCTAATTTTTTCCTCATTTTTACATTACCATGTCATTACAGAGGATAACTCTTTTTGAAGTGCACACTTCCACAGCGGACAGATTGAGACTTGTACCCAGTACAATAGATAACACAAATGCTACAAGGAACACCATCACCGGTGTAAAACTTGAAATACTTAAATATGGTTCTATTACTGATTTACCAGAAAAGGCTTGGCATATTTTCGGCCTCCCTTATAAAATCGTTTAAGAAATGAAGGAAAGATCACGAAGAAGCCATTAACACCAAAACTTCTATATTCATGCAAATCGAATCTGAAATTGAATAGAGTTCCATACTTTTCCACGATCATTGCGTACTACTAAAAATTTTATCCGCATTTTTATAAACGGCAAATAAAAGAACGACACATTTTCTTAAAAGTATTGTTCAGGATTGAATGATTTTCTTCACATGCACCTCCTAAAACTTCAATGGGTTAAATTATTGTGATTTGTTTACTAGTTTCGATGTCTCGAAATGTTTTGTATTTTGTATAAATTGTCTTGCTAGCTTTCGCATTTATTTATATCTACAATTCAATCGCTTTGCTGTCATTGTATTCAAATTTCATATAATATACCTTATCATTCCTTCCAAATGTTGTAAATGTTATCGAACTCATCATCCAGGCACCAATTTTAGTTTTGGCAATACTTCCCCTTTCAATAGCATATCGTCATTGTAATTGCTCTCGACCACTTTTGCATAATCAGTGAAGGAGTGAAGTCGATCGTTTACGTGCGGCAATAAACGAGAATATTTCACTAAAAAGGGTGATTTCAATGGAAAATAAAATTTAGAAATTTGGAGTTCCATTTGCCATCAGGTTGGTCCTTCGCGCCGGATTGCAAATAAAATGAAACGCTCATGTATTTATTAAGAGTATATTTCTACCCATCGAAGTAAAATTATATTGGGAACATCAGCAAATCACATGGCAACACACAACCGCCATTATTTGGAATTTGATAAAATTACAATTCTCAATTCTCAGCAAAATTTACAACTAGGGAATGAATAATTAAATTTGTTGCAAGATCGTAAGTTGTTTATTCTTCAAAAAAAATCACTTTTCTAAAATTCGGATAAAATTTCATGCTATGTTTTCACTCAGTTTATTGCTATTAACGAGGAAGTACTTCAACAAAATTTGTATGCACCATTGAATTAACAACTTGCCTATTGATCTAAATATTGATAAGTTCGCGTAATAAAATTAAAAAATATCCTCTTCTCTGTCGAATTGATCTAACCAAATCCCCAAATTGCCTCACTTCTTCTTCCAACGGCTGTCCATTGGGTTCCGCTACTTAGAATCTTTCCCAACTACGCCGGGTGCCTCCTCATTCCTTACATAAGACTGCCCTAAACAGGATAGACTCCGATTTCTGGAGGTTGGGTTTCAACTTCCCGTCATCACAGAATCGCTGATTCTTATCGCTGCAAGAGTATGGATATCACCTCAACTTTGGAACCTCATTTCTACGCTATTAATCCGTCCGCTTGTTCGAAACTAGAGTTAAGATTCTCTCTGACAACATAGTTTCACTAAATGCGGTGATAAACCGGATCTCAGAACACCAAATCCTAATCTCATTCATGAGATGAAAGTGAGTTACGAAGACTCAATTTTCCAAGTCGCACACTTTGGTAGTGCTGGTGAAGCCACTTCTCCACCTTCTCCTAGTTATCCTTAAGCAAGAACACATTGTCATCAAGATCGACCTCATTCGAGTCTATCACCATGGAAACTAGTAATTCTTCATTTTCGGTCGTCTGGAGAATTCGGAAATGGTCAATATCGTTACGATCCCGTCTCCTAAAGATTTTATTTATCTCCGGAAACATATCCTGGCTAATGATGTAAATAGTTCGAATTTTATTGTCCCAGTACAGACTTAATCTTACCTAACCTTAATCAACTGCTGAAGAATTTTAATAACTGATTCCAGTGCCCCAATTTCCAGACTCTATTCGTTCGTAACTTTGTCTGTACAATTGTTTCGGTCTAGACAGAAATCTACTGCTTCTTCTACTGTCGTTAAATTCAGCAAAACTATATTTTGAATACCTGTGGTATGGCTCATTTCATTGCGTGCATTTGCGAATTGTTCGGATTAAGTAAATTGAGCTCTTCCAGTTTAGTTTACTGAAATTACGAAAAATGTGACGTTTGCCTGCAAGTCTTCAGTTCAAATGTGCGCTTATATTGATGAAAGTTACAGAAAGTTTTAGCTACTCCTAAGCTAACTTCTTACATAAGCAGGAATTGTGGTGAGAGTCTTGACTAATACTTTTAGTTAGGAGTTAGGACTTAACCGTAGAACCAACCAGCAAGAAGTACTATTTACTACATTTAATGAAAAAAATTGAAAATCGAAACTAAAAGATTTTTTTAATGTGATAAAAGAAAAACAATACTGAACATTTTCAGTTACACAATTCAGTTTATAGTAAACAAATTTATTGTTAGTTAAAATTAACTGGGGCCTTTTTATATAAGACGAAAACAAAACAAACTCCTAGTCGAGACAACTCCTTGCGAATAAATTGCAATTTGAAAGTGGGCCTTGATATATATAATATTGAACGTCTCGTTTTCGTCTTATACAGGGTGTTTCCTAGTGAAAGGTCAAAAATGAATGGGGTGAAGATCTCACAAACAAAAAATTATATGGGAGGGGTGGAGGCAATCTCAACGGTTTGGAAGTCACAGGTTGATTCATAAACTCAACATTTTCACGTTACTAATATTATTCTTTTATGTTTATCTTTTGATCTGCTCAATGCAGCGACATACAACTTACGCCAAGAAACCACTATCCCAATGTCCTTACTTACAATGTTTACCTACTTTCCACCACTTAGACTCAGTCACTTGCGAAAATTAAAAATTTACTTCTTATTTTTTATTTTTTCACATTCGAAAATAACTACTGAACTGGATATGAGGTACCGAATCTGATTCATAACCTCAAACTGAAACACGCACTTATTACCATCTAGATACCTAACCAATGGCACATATTTGAATAATTTAGGTGTAGGGATTCAGTTGACATTTGTAGTGTACCAGTTTCCACCCCCTTTCCTCTTCAGAAATGCTTCATTTTCACGTATTCGTCTATACGTTTGTGTCCGTTCCTTAAATCTTATTTCCATGAATAGAACCGAGACTTACTTGCAGTACTCGAAACAACAGCTGCTTGTAAATTATCTATGTATCTTAATGTATGTATCTATCCCACTTTAACTTATTATCGAAACCAATTCCTATGCGTTCCCTATTAGAAAAATATCATTAATATTCTTTTTTTAAGTATTGTTTAAGCTCAAAGGGCAACCCTATGATGCACACAGCGCAGCTTAGGTGGAGGAAAATTGGGGAAGAGAAGATAGAGAAATTTTAACCTGATAAATGTTGCAAGTTAGCCACAATCATTTGGTATGAAATTTTTACTGTGCAATATCCCAGTGGCTTCGCAAGTACAATTCTCGTCAGTAGAATTGCCCCAAGCACTGGTACCCAGATAAGTCCCCCGCCCTGTGCAGGATTTGAACCCACGCCTACAGAGGAGAAAATCTACAGATGTGCACCTCAGTCCGCTCGACCACCAGCGTGAGCATATACAAGGAATAAAAGAGGGTCTAAAAGTGTACTTTGTGGTGCACCACATTTTATATACGAAGAATTTCTTTTAAGACCATACCAGACCAGGCAATATATTGAGGCAGAATATCATAATACTCTGTGTTTAAAAATATGGTACATCGGCTGTACACTGAACGAAGCTGATAGGAAGAAAAAAAAGAATAATATTTCGCAACTAGCAAAATGTAATGGATTAAATGGAGGCCATATACTAAGAATGACGGACAAGAGGAAGTATGAGGTAACCTACAAAAATCAAAGGACATTGAAAAGTAATCAGTAACAAAGGACGTAAAAAGTATGTTAAAATGCTCTTTTATTCACAAATCACCGACAAGTTACAGTACTATTTAAAAAAAACATAATATTGAGTTAGCAACAACATCGGCTTTAAAACTTAGGATCGTTTTGGGTTCAACGAAGGATAAAATAGATGAACTGTTTATAGAATACAGTGGAAAGGTTG
Source organism: Dasypogon diadema (assembly GCA_006980735.1). Taxonomy (NCBI): domain Eukaryota; kingdom Metazoa; phylum Arthropoda; class Insecta; order Diptera; family Asilidae; genus Dasypogon; species Dasypogon diadema. The sequence continues at coordinate 28,165 of QYTT01089228.1, read as the reverse complement.
TAATGTTTCTTATATTGGAATGACTAGAAGAAAGTAAAGACAAAGGTTAAGGGACCATATAGTGAACAGAAAGAACAGCGCTACGGAAACACATAAGGAAGAAAACTCACCATTAGGCAGAGGTAGGCAAATACAAAAGAAGCATGAAATTAATGAAGATGAGGTCAAAATAATCAGCGAGACTTATAACAACCGGAGTTGGAGTCCATACATGTAATAAACATCCATACAATATAATACATATAAATATATAATGCCATAACAAATAATAATAATAACGTATATATAATAAAGAAGAAAAATTAAACGGTAAACGATAATAACAGGCTTACTCGCATATTCACACGTCATTCGAGCCGAACCAACGGACTCGACTGTTAGCACCAAGCAATAACAGAAAGACTAGTCAAGTCCTAAGGCAGTCTTTTTCTCTACTTTTGGCCCAACGATGCCTCGCCCGGGAGCTGTAAACTGTGAAGTGTTTATTGCTTGCAGTGCAGTGTGAGGAAGATGGAAAGTGTCAGCCGAAATATCAATGGACAAAAATTCGTGAAAAAGCGTTCACTCTCTGTGTTAGGAGCTGAACAGTCTTCTTGCTATAGTGCTATTACTTGGACGATGCTGTATTTGTTTTTGCACTTTTTCTGTTAGCTAGTTAGCTTTTTCTGTAATTGATAACTGTTAACATATTATGTTCTGGTCATTATCTTGTTTTGTTTTTCATTTTACTTGGACATAGCGCTTGAAAATGGGAGCATTGTTTTTGTCGCGTAAATAAAATTCTTAAGGTGTTTTGCTACTAACTTATACTTTTTAATATAATTTATTTTATATATATATATATATTATTAATAAAATTTATGTCCGCAAAGGAATGGTTAGGATATAACTTTTTTGTATTAAGGTTATAACAGTTATGAACCTGAAATAAACAGAAGAAATATTTTTAGGTCATTATCAAATGCTGTGAATTACACATATTACCAGATTTAAAATATTCTACAGGTCTATTTTTATGTCAGTGGACCGGCCATACACTACGGAGTTTTGCTTCAGATTTACACGATTGTTCAAGTTGGAGAAGTTTTAACATGTCGCACACACATTATGGACTGAACAGCCTTTTTGTTGGTAGGAACGAATGACAAAACTGAAAGAAAGAGGCATGGAGCTCGTACTGACTTAAGTCGAAATACAACTTATTTTATGTAGCATGTATATTTTAGGTCCTACCTTTGGGAAATATTCTAACTTCCTATCTGTAGCGTTTTCCAAAATGTCAGCATGGCTCAATATTAAGACCCCTATCATTTGCACGGTTTTTGATGACTTTAGCACTAAGGTAATGCAAATACTATCTTTATGCTGACAATCTATAGATGAAGATGGCAGATACAGGAACTCCAACTTAATTTATTAGACCTATAGAAAAGTAACTTCGTTTCTATTTTGAAGACGCACAAAGCCAATTTACATTTTGGAATACTTATAAGTCACACTAAAGCGGCTTTTGTTTCTCGATATTGGGTCGAGCCAGAACTAAATTTATTGAGAATAGTGTTGCCACATTACTCCCCCTCCAGTGCTAGCGGTACCGCTCCAGAATTTTGACTTGTCTTCCTCTTCTTGTTACATTTGATTCCGTTATGAGGGGGTTTTGAACTATTGTTTTATCGAAAACTGATGGTGCTATCTGCTCTTCCTGGTTGTTGAGTAGAATGGCCGCTTGATTCTATCAACAGAAATTGTTTTTTGCTGTCCGTTAATTAGCAGGGTGAAATGCTTTGAAGTTTTCGAAATTACTAAGTAGGGTCCTACATATGGATGCTGTAATGGGCATTTTACAGAATCTGTCCGAACAAATACATGGCTATAATTCCGCAAGTCCTTGTGTATGAAAACTTTTTGTGCACCATGTCGTGCTGCCTGAGTTGGCTGCAAATTACGCATGCAATCTTGCAGGTGCTGTGTGAAGATTCTTACGTTGCCTACTGTTTTTTCGGCTGAGAAGAAATCTCCAGGGAGCTTAAATGTTATTCCATATACTAGTTCTGCGGATGACGCCTTGATATCTTCATGCAGTGATAATCTCAGCCCAAGTAAAACAAAAGGAAGCTTATCAACCCATTGTTCGGAGTTATGACATTTGATTGCTGCTTTAAGCGTCCTATGAAAGTTTTGTGGCTTTCATTTGCCTTGCGTCTAGAAATTGTTCTTGTCATAAATGAAGCAATTTCAAAGTTTGTTTTACAGGAAATACCAAAAAAAATTTAAATTTTAAGAGTCAGTCTAAAGTTTTTCATCTAGTATTCAGTGAAATTGCCTCATTTATGGCATTGAAAATGTCTAGTGAAGACCCAGGGTCAAATTTTATCGTCATACATTTTCACTTGTAAATATAAAAATTAGCACAATTTACAATGCATCTGTAAGACAAATTACTTCTAGAAATGCTTACATCAAATTTGTTTTTAAAGGTTTGTAATTCACGGTACAAAAAATAAGGGCGTGGGTTCGGATAATTTGAATACAGTATGTAAAAAGAATTATTGCAAAATACCCGACGGTAAAAACTGAAAATTAAGTGGATTTTAATTTTGCAAGTGGAGGTGGGTGAGACGCTAATTCCATTTCTTTGAATTTGTCTTTAGAAAGGTCTCTAATTTTATACCCCACTCGATGCAATTCAATATTTAATTTCTTGCATTGTTAACTCTTAAGTCCACACATAAAATCTGTCATATTGTTTTATTCTTAATTGAATAAAGCCACTGACACTACTGGCATTAACACGAATCTAATGATACCCCTTTTCTCAAAATCGGTAAAGCCGTTTGGGCTGCAGAAGAGAACAAAAAATCATACATACATACAAACATCGTAAAAAGATTAACCTCCTTTGCTTCCATAGTCGGGTAAAATGTATCTGCCCTGTCGGAATTTACTACTTGAATTTGAACAATAATTAGTTCTTATCTAAATAAATTTTTCCACCGCACACCAAATGCAAAATAAATTTTATTTTTCAACTTTTCTCTATTAATTATGTAGAAGTTATTTGTTGTTGTAATGTATACCATATTGCCTTTCTTTCGATTTTTTTTTCAGATTTTTGTAGTTATTAATTCGATAAAATGTGGCCTGGGACCGTGCTTTCTTCGAAAATTTCGTTAAAGAAAATTGAAACAAAAAAATAAATGTTATATTTTTGAGGTCTCCATTCCATCAGCTTTCATTTGATATCCCACAGAATGACCTTGGACAATTTTTTTTTCATTTCGCATTTTACCCCGAAAATAACGCCTAAAACCAAAACTCCAACTTCTAAAACTTCTTCTCTGTAATTAGGCTACCACTTTTCTTTATCTTTGTGCCAAATTTCAAATTTATAGGTCAAATAGTTTCGGAGAAAATCGCACGTGACAGACAGACTTACAAACAACGAAATGATTCTAAAAATGTTCCGTTTTGACAATTTTGGTACGGAACACTAAAAAGGTGAATTATTAATAAAATATTAAAAGTGATCCTAAAACATCGGCACCATATCGGAAAAATGAAATTAAAAAAGTGTTTAAGAAGGACACATTTATCCAAAAACTGCAAAATGTGTTAAAAAGTAGTAATTTTAGGGGCAGGATAACTCGTAAAAAGGCGAATATTAACAAAAAGCATAGAACTGAAAGGTTGACATTTTTGCAGATGAGTACAAAATTTACACTTCAGGATCGGATGTATGGCGAGAAAAAAAAATAAAAGTTAGAAAATAAATAATACTATCGCGACTGTCAAATATGTGTGTTGTTCTGAGAATTTAAAATACCTCTAAATTTTGCCAAGACAACGATCCATCCGGGAAGAGGTCAAAATATTAGAACCGGCCAAATGCGAGTCGGATTCGCGCACGAAGGGTTCCGTACCATTATCTATAAAAACGGCAAAAAAATATATGTTTTATTTTAATTTAATTATTTATTTTTAAAGCGAATAATATAACTAAAAATTCTGTGAATATTTCAAGCGTCTACCTGTTGCCGTTATCAATATCTATAAAAACGGCAAAAAAATCACGTTTGTTGTATGGGAGCCCCCCTTAAATATTTGTTTTATTTTAATTTAATTATTTATTTTTAAAGCGAATAATATAACTAAAAATTCTGTGAATATTTCAAGCGTCTACCTGTTGCCGTTATCAATATCGAGCAAAAACGAGCAAAAAAATCACGTTTGTTGTATGGGACTATGGGAGCCCCCTTAAATATTTATTTTATTCTGTTTTTTAGTATTTGTTGTTATAGCGGGAACAGAAATACATCATCTGTGAAAATTTCAACTGTCTAACTATCACGGTTCATGAGATACAGCCTGGTGACAGACGGACGGACGGACAGCGGAGCCTTAGTAATTGGGTCCCGTTTTTTACCCTTTGGTTACGGAACCCTAAAAAAAGTGGAAAATATATATCTTATTAAAAATTTTATCGAAAAAAACTGTATGAACCTATAATTTTTCACGGACATTAAAATACAATTTTATTGAATTTCAGATTTTTTACAAAATAAAATTCTTTTTTCATAATAAATCCTAGTTTTATTATTTCTGCGAGAGCATTATTTTATCTCTAAAGGAAAATCATCGTTAATTATTTTTTCACGAAATACATACTTGGGAAATGAAGTCGGAACCTATAATTTTCCACAGCATTGTACATAGCTATGTACATATAGAAACTGTTAGTTTACAATAATCTAATATGAGTGAAAAAATTTGAGAAAAATTCTAGTTTTGATTGCGTTTGTTTTTGATTTAAAATATGTAATAGCTTGT